>JACJUY010001063.1:69962-89821 GCA_014220935.1 Platorchestia sp. MABIK | reverse complement strand
TGTGGGGTTTCAAAAATCTTCTCCTCCTACAGTTTTTGAGCTACAATAATGATTTTAGTATCATTGGATGCGGAATGACAAGGGCTTTTGTAGATACTATAAATAATTTCACAACTGCCTTTTGTTCACACGTCATGACGTCATAACTCTGCATTTTTAAAAAAACAGAAATGGCTCTCAAATTTTTTTATTTTTTATATAAAACTGAAAAATTGGGGAATGTATTATAATAACTATAAAATCCCTGGTTTTTCCGCATCCAATGATACCAAAATAATCACTGTAGCTCAAAAACTGTAGGAGGAGAAGATTTTTGAAAACCCCCCTTTAAAATATCGTTTTCTTTCATTTCCTATTTTCTTTTCAAGAAAATCGCATTTTTTCATGGGGGATAAACGATTTCAAATTGTATTTACTAACAGTATACCAAATTTCATTGCTCTAGGTTCAATAAAAAAAAAAAAGGTCCGTATGGGGGACGCTCACCTCAATTGAATCATCACCCGATATCGAGAGTTATTCTCCAATGATAACACATACTGTTGAATTAATTCACACATCTTTTACCAAAGTGCCTAGTATCTACCCACGTTTTACTAATAAAATAATAGTGTATGTGTAGTATGACTGAAAGTGAACTCCTCTTGTGATACAAAAGAAATACCATATGAAGGAGAGTGAAAAGAAACTCCATATTCCGTGAAAGTCACGGTAAACTAATGGAAGTAAAATTCCCCCAACGGACGGCTTCAGTAATCAAACAACACGAAATTTTTGGACAGCCACACTTGCCAGCGCGCGACACAGAGCCGCCTGCTGAGGCCGACCAACATCGAATCTCTTAATTTTACGAGAGAAAGCTGTGTACATTTTAGGCGATAATGACTTGCGACCACACGGGCTGGAGACCAAGCACAGGGTGCGAGCAGCGGCTCGCTCTTGCGCACGGCACTCTTTCATCAAGTCGCCAGGACAAAAAAATTGACTGCTGTTCAATGTAAGCAGAAATAAATACACATTAACCACAACGCATCTGCCTCGATCTGCAGATTTTGCCAGTGCTCTAGAAATGAAGGTCACTTAATTTCACTCCGAACAACTTCAAAATTTACTGAATAAAACTTACTCTCGGTACAGATGCACACAAGTAGCCATAGGATAGTGATTGAAACCCTTAACTAAAATGCCATAAGAGAATCATCATCCTTTATTTTACACATTTTCCAAGGGTGAATTGTAAAATAAAAATCTGAAGCGTACCAAGCCATCGAAAAAGTTGGTGAATCATTAACTATGGAAGAATTTCTCCTGATCTGAAATTCAACCTTCTCGCAGCTTTGAAAAAGTATCTTCCTTAGAAACCCATTGTGCGGGACAACCACTGGAACAGTTTTTAAAAACTGTGTTTAAAAAATTTGCGAAAATTGAGAACAACAGAATATTACAAGACTTTTACAAAATACAGCTCAAGTTATTATGCAACGATAAATAATTTCACTTGAAGAAGTAAAATATGTCGTTCAAGGAACGAAACTGAGTGACTTGATTGCAACTGAGAATTTATAGCGACGCAGAAAAATTATTTTTAATAATTATGTACCATACTATTGTCCACGAGAACAGCAGATTTTTTAATTAAAACAAGGTAATAGCACACATTAATTTGAGATCCCTTCCTAAATAGGATGCCACTTCAAATCCTAAATCTCAATATCTCTACAAAATATTCCATTTTCTTCAAGTTAGGAAAAAATTATTACATTGAGCCATCCCATTCTATAACATTGATACTTAACCTATTGAGACATTCGATTGGTTACCAATAGTGCATTTGAGAATTCAGTCTTATTAAATAACTTCATATTTTGAATCGTCTGACACAATTAATGGATTTTCCGATGTTTTCACAAGAAATTTCAGCGGTCATTACTTCTTCTACGACATTAGGGTTCCTTGAAGAAGGTGATAAATCGCGACCTTAAATCACCACGCAGGTTCCACTAGGTTTACCATAGATTTATTTTTAAGTTCGAAATGAAAATGTGTTTGCTACAACAGTTCGCTCTGGAAGATGGGCTTAAGAGGGGTCATCCCAGCGATATTTTTTGGTGAAAAAGGATCCTTAGGTGGTGGGCTATTGTGCCCTAAAATTTTATGGGGCTACGGACGCTAGAGAGGGTCTAAAGGGTGGGGGGCGATGAGGCCAAAAAATAGGGAATTTTTGACCCCCATATAAAAAGAAAACGAAAAGGAAAATGGAAAATGAAAATTCATTATTTTGTTAGAAATGTTTCAAGGATTCCAAAACTTTCTTTGGTTTTGTTCTAGCAAAAAAACTCATTGACTTTTATTTTTTTGAAATATCCGAAAAAATGACATAAAACTTTTTAAATTTCTCAAAAACTAAGGCAAAAGTCGAAAAAATTACACGAGCAAAATTTGCTTTTTTTCAAATTACATATGCTGACCTATTTCAGAAGAATCAGTGTACGATAAGAAATTTACCATGTTTTTAAAAAATGAAAATTAAATGTTTTTCAGTTGTGCAATTTATGTATGCTATATATAAATCACATTGAAAATATCAAATTATACATGCAAATAATTTGTACATGATGATCGAAAATGTTTACAGCATTCAAGTAAAAAATGTCTATTGTATTACAATTCACCACAAAATTTGTATTTTTACCTTTTTCGTAGAAACCTAATTTTCAACAAAAAAATGAATAGAATTCAGTGAGTTTTCATGCTAAAAAATGACAGTTTTGGAATCCTTGGAACATTTCTAACAAAGTTATGAAGCCTGATTTCCCAATTTATACACTCCATTTTTTTATCACTGCTCAAAACAAAATTTGTTGTATATTTTAGTTAGTGATCGAAAATCGCATATCAAAAGGAAATAGGAAATAACGCTTCATAGCTTTGTTTGTAATGTTACAAGGATTTCA
Source organism: Platorchestia sp. MABIK (assembly GCA_014220935.1). Taxonomy (NCBI): domain Eukaryota; kingdom Metazoa; phylum Arthropoda; class Malacostraca; order Amphipoda; family Talitridae; genus Platorchestia; species Platorchestia sp. MABIK. Next base: position 86,867 of record JACJUY010001063.1, on the reverse strand, counting down.
AAAATGTTTTTGTATTGGTTCCAGCATGAAAACTCATTTCCTTCTATAATTTTAAAATATCCTTTAATATGACATAAAAAACTAATATTTAAAATTTTCTCAAAAAAACTTAGGCCAAAATTGAAAAAGAGACATGAGTGAAATATGTTTTTTTTTTCAAAAATTACACATGCTATCCAAACTTCAGAACAATCGAATTAAAAATTAAATATCGCTGAGATGACCCCCCCCATGCATGTACAAGTGGACTTGTCACTCAAATAATAACATTTTTGCTTCAACCGAACGGATATTCGAGGGAAAATAACTATTTTCTCTCGCAAACACTCAAGTAGAAGAGTGTTGGCAAGCTTGGGAGCATTTGCTGCAAATAGACGATATTCGTCCTAGTGAGTAATTTCGATGTATCCACCATGGTAGGTATCCACTTGCTCATTTTCACAGTTCCCTGAACCTGAAAAAAAGATATAACCCGTTTTAGCGCCTACAGTGTAACCTTTTCTTCGAAGCACCAATCCTTTTCTCGTTGTATTTGGTCTTAGCTCTTCCCACATCTAATGATAAACTGTCGGCTCGTTCTTCTGATCAGATAGATGTACTGTACTTTATTGTATCCTTGATCCTTTTCGTAATATTGAAACTTGTCTCACCGTAACTGGTAACATCCGTGTTACTTGTGTCCCTGTTACATCGCCGCAGCACTGTTTTCACGTCATCACATAATATTCCCTTGCTTCAAAATTGTGTGAAGACATAAATGTGTATATGTTCAAGTGTGGTTTGCGGCTGATTTGTTCGTCGCACCAGCTATACAATGGAAATTACAAAGCTTTTGACCTTGAAATTAACTTTAACATTTTTAATCTGCTGATAGAATTTTTCGACTGAGGCACAAGTGATATTGTTCTTCGTTATAGATGATTGGGTGAAAACTAAGGTTAATCTCTTGAGGTGAAGAAAACAATTGCGACTTCGTTTATTCGATATACCATTGCGTTGCGATAACTTGAAGACATGATAATAACTCCGTGCAGTCAAAATTTCTGTTAGAATAAGGAACTACCGATTTCGACAGACGCTCCGAACAAATGTTTCTTACTGATCTCCGCTGACGTCGAGGTACGAGTTAGCCCACACTCTGCAGGTAGCAAATTATCCCGAATACACTTGGTATTCCAAGTTTCATTATTTTTGTCGGATCGAGTTTATCATTTTCATTAAGACATTGAGCAATAAACAGGTTACATTGATTGTAACGTGATATGTTGAAGAGTCCCTGTGTCCGTGTTACTCCAAGATGGTGACACCACCTTCAGGCCTGCAATAAAATCACCAGCAGTGATGCAGGCCGAAACATGTGTAAAATACGCACTGAATTCTGGGAAAAAACATTCTCGCTCATTCTGTCAATTAAATGAGGCTGATCTCATCCAGTGTTACTTTTTGAAATAATTTGCAGATGATTCAGTTTTGATGATCACGACTCGTCAATTTTGCTGGCCTCTTTAATTTTCAAACAAACATTAAGAGAAAGTGGTAAATTATTGAATGATATTCCCAGTCTCTTTACCAATCAATCGTCGTAAGAAAAAATGGTCCAACAGTTAGTGCTGTCTTTGATAGAGTAACATAAACACGCTTGAGTTGTTAAAAAACATGTTTAAAATTAGGGGTTGTCTGCCTTTTCAGAAGACAAATTTTCCTGTCTTGGCAGATCATAGTGAGCTACTCCTCTTGACTCATTTTGTAGTAGCTGATGCTCTTAAAAACCTGTTTCACCATCGCTCGACAGAAAATATACATAATAATGATTGTTATTGCAGCGTATTCGAATAGTTAGCATAATTTTAGGTCGAGACTCTATGTTTAGAAGAATCTCTAAGCACTTATCTACAACCCTGCTTCAGGCGTCTTTACATGATCACAATTGAATTTCTACCACTATTTCATGCTCTAAGACATCTTTTACAGAGGATCTTGAAAATTGTAATTTGTTTTCCTCCCACAAAAGTCCAAAAAAATGCTTGTTTGATTCGGAAAATTTCGAATAACTGTTCGACGCAACTGCTCGTTTTCGCCCTCAGTTCACTCGTACTGTATCACCGTCGACGGGCCTCGCAACAACCACGGATCTCAGCACACGTCGCTTACAGCCCATATTCGTCTGCTGCAGCAGATAGGCTTGCGTCCATTGAATGGCATGCGAGTTGCGCTGCAGCACTGCTGCAACAATGGCGAATGCCTGGCATAACTGTTTGTTCAACAGTCCTCATTGATATAAAAACTGGCAGGTGACAATCGTTGCTAGGCACGGAGGGCGCCCATTCGAAAGCACACGAACGTAATTACCAGAAAAAATGTGAAGGAACAAGTGAGTTTAAGGTCGAGAACTGTCTAATTTAACTTTCTCTTTTGCCCCACTTTGACCCACTCTTACTAAGTAAAATTCCGACCGCAGTTAAATTCTTAAGCACATGAAATATTTTGAGAAATTTTATTATTATTCTGTGCCACGTAAGACACAGAAGCGAAACGAAATCATTTGTGAAATAATTCATAGTTATTTTCCTCTGTGCAAAGCGCTACAAATCATTTCCGTCTAACATCTCTTATTATTTCTTGCCCGATTACTATTTCTCTAAAATTTCCAAATATCATATCTCTCATTATGTTTTCGTGGATACCCTCGAAAATTTTCTCACGTTTTCTCGTCTAGACAACGCTAGTTGGCGGTCCAGTTTATGTTATTTGATGAAAATTTAACTTATATTTAGTCCGCGTACTACCCTCACTACGTTACGTAGCTTTGAAAATGTTGAAGAACTTTATGGTTCATTTTTCTACAAAGTGTAACAATGAATGAGGAAGCAAAGACCGGAAATTGGACCCCCAATATTGAATTTAAACAACACTTCGAATTGCTGAAATTTGATGAACAATAAGGGAGGCCATAAAGCGAAGATCGACTGGCCCCTGAGCAAGCCAAACATTGTAAACATCCGGTTGTGCGGGATGCTCTTCAGTTATTTATCAGCATTTTCGAGTAGAACGTGCGTCTGAATACGGAGACTGCAACTCAAGAGCGCTGCGTGTTCGTATTGCCGAGCATACGAGTAGAAGCTGTCACGCTGACCGTCCTCGCGCAAATCCTTTGCAGTCTATTATCCGCTCACACGACAGAAAGGGATATCTCCTCGTAAAACTAGATAATTCAATGTTCTAGTCGCTGTTTCAAGCCCTGTCAATCTTTTCATTGTGCAGTCACTTTTTTAAGCTCAAATCTCAGCTGAACGACACCTAGTACGCTTATCTATTTCAACTCGTTTAGGGCTTTTATTTAGTTTCAATCCACCTTTCGGACAAATTAAATTTGTGTATAACAAATTTTTTACGTTCTTCTGGATGCTTTTGTTCACGCTGACCCTTTGAATAGAAACGTCCATCTTTTCAATTTGTATGTATTTAAAACGCAATTTTAACTAACAAAGCCCAAGTCTTTGCTTTATTATTGGTTGTTATTTGATTTGACGTTCGAAGATGTGTTTCGTACACAAAGTTACATTTCACGTATTCTTTTACATATCTACACTTGCTTTCTCATGAGCGTGAGATCTATACCTTCGCAGTATGGATTTTTGTCTTATTTTATACATATTAACTCAGACGTCTTTTTTTATTTTAATTGCATTTTTCGCATGTATTTTCCCTCGTTTTTCTACTTGCACTCACTTCATCGTACATGCATTTATTTTTGTTCTCCTATTCTCATTAACAAGAAGGTCGTAAACTTTAACACCTCCACGAGATGTTCTCAATTTATCTTTCAGCACAAAATTTAGCGCGAATTTTGGTTACTGACAGAGAGGCGTCCCTCTTTGAATATCAATTAAGATTCTGTCTCAGTAAATCAATTTTTAGCGTTCAGAACACTTTTGGCTGGGAGCGACACCGGCAACAACAGGTTGACTGCAGCGCAGCACCTGGGCTCAATTCTTCCACTCCAGGTGTGCTGCGGTAGGCGAGTGTAAATGCAGGTGTGAGCTGCAAACTTCCAGTGGAACTTCACCGATAACTTATTTTAAGATTTAATCCGTGAGCTCAAAATACAAATGAATGAAAAAAATTCGAGATGCAATTAATTCTCGGTATGCTTGGTCGTGCTGAAATCTTCATATGCAGATCACATGCCCTGTCAAAGACCGGACCCTTGGAGAATTCAAATATCTGAACAGCTTGGCGTCGAACTTCACTTCGACACTGAAGAGCAACACCAGTTCTTGATTGTGTAGTGTAGGATGCTTTGTCATTAATCGAAAACATGCAAACTAAGTGTTTGTGTTTAACTGATACCGAAATAGACAGGAATACTTATTTTACCTACTCTTACTCTTTCCTTCCAGAAAGATAATCCTGTATCAACTGCATGACACAACTTTCGACTAATAGTTAAAGAAAAAAAGTTGATGACTTCCTGCAAATCAAATCATTTACTTCGTATATCCTAAATACTTAATACTGACACATCTCTTTTTGGTAAATGTATTTAATGAATTATCAAACCTAACCTGGTTTTGTAAGTAGATTTGACTTAGATCTAGTAAAATCTTAATCTGATCAAAACCTAATCTAGTCTTTTAAATAGGTTTAAATTTTTCTAGTTAAATATATCAAGCATAACAAACATATAACACAAACCAATGTACACTGCTTAGCTGGAAAAACTTAATTGAGATGTATGTCAATGGGACCTATACTGAAAAATAAGAGAGCCAGTCAGTATACTCTTCATTTCACGGTGACCTCAGGTTAAAACTAGCAGGCCTAAGTGGCAGACTTCTTGGGCTATTTTTTAAAATAATTTAAGTCATCGTAGTGGTTCAGCAAGCCACGTAAACCTAAGTCGGTTGAGAAAAACTTGCGTAAGCCATATCTCTGCAACACCGTTAATCAATTGAAAATCAGGCCTTCTGAACACTTAAAAGCTAAGTTTTCCTTCAATTTCCAGACACTGGTAACAATTTTTGCTTTTCTTAGACGAGAATAAAATGTGTTTCTTTCATTGCGACAAAATCAGCTTATACCATTGTGTCCGAACGAACAAATTCTTGAGAGGCGTTGAATGTTTTCCGTTTCCTTTGTCAACCTGCTGAAAATTAACTTACGTTCATGGGCTCATAAATCGCTATCATTATTATGTGTTATGTTAGTGCCCACCCACCACACGAGGTTTTAATTCAGTAGAGTTGACAAACGAAGACCAAGACCTCCTGTTCCTGGTCCTGCGACGCTGAGTTACGATCGAGATCAGGGCGATCACTACTCCTAGGATCACTGCGATCACTCAGCAGACCTTGCGCTGCTCAGGTTTTGTTTTCAAACATTTTTGTACATGACGTGCAGAATAAGTAGCAATAATAACTACTCAATTCATACCTCGTCGGTTACATTGTTGGACAAGTTACAGTGATCGAGACAACTTGTATCATTTAAAACAATGTGTTTGAGACCCCCGAAATGTTTGTTCGCTCAAGATTTTAGACGACTCTATTGATGCTGATTATGAGCTGTTCTGTTTCAGCTTCTTTTGTTACGCTTTTGGCACGCTTTAACCTGAAAATGTGTAAATATTTTCCAAGGAAAGATATCACCCAGCATCTTTTTAATAGTTCCATTTTCAATTTTTTAGATACTATCGTCATGTTTTCACTGGGACACCAAACAATAACCTATCCTAAAGAGTGGATGTCCTTATGCTCTGAGGAAGCGCGGAATAAAGCTTGTCATTTCAGTGACTTGTGTATGACACTTGGTATTGAATTACAGCGCGCACCGTTAGAACTGTGCACGCACAGCACCCTCGTCCTGTTCCTTGAGCGGTACCGACCAGGCGCCAAAATGTATTCGGTAATTTGTCAATAATTACTATTACCTGTAAAATCACATAAAAAAATTAGTTTTTTAATATTGAAAATTACTCGCCGTTCCAGACCAGTTGCACAATGTATACGATGATCCTCAGCATCTTATCAAATTTTGTATACTTAGCACTGCACGCAGCAGTACTGCGTGCTGCAGCAACACTCACACTCAGCAGCACTGCGTGCTGCAGCAACACTCACACTCAGCAGTACTGCGTGCNAATTCATACCTCGTCGGTTACATTGTTGGACAAGTTACAGTGATCGAGACAACTTGTATCATTTAAAACAATGTGTTTGAGATCCCCGAAATGTTTGTTCGCTCAAGATTTTAGACGACTCTATTGATGCTGATTATGAGCTGTTCTGTTTCAGCTTCTTTTGTTACGCTTTTGGCACGCTTTAAACTGAAAATATGTAAATATTTTCCAAGGAAAGATATCACCCAGCATCTTTTTAATAGTTCCATTTTCAATTTTTAGATACTATCGTCATGTTTTCACTGGGACACCAAACAATAACCTTTCCTAAAGAGTGAATGTCCTTATGCTCTGAGGAAGCGCGGAATAAAGCTTGTCATTTCAGTGACTTGTGTATGACACTTGGTATTGAATTACAGCGCGCACCGTTAGAACTGTGCACGCACAGCACCCTCGTCCTGTTTGAGCGGTACCGACCAGGCGCCAAAATTGATTCGGTAATTTGTCAATAATTCCTATTACCTGTAAGTCACAACAAAATTTAGTTTTTTAATATTGAACATTACTCGCCGTTCCAGACCAGTTGCACAATGTATACGATTATCCTCAGCATCTTATCAAATTTTGTGTACTTCGCACTGCACGCAGCAGTACTGCGTGCTGCAGTAACACTCACACTCAGCAGTACTGCGTGCTGCAGCAACACTCACACTCAGCAGTACTGCGTGCAGCAGCAACACTCACACTCAGCAGCACTGCGTGCTGCAGCAACACTCACACTCAGCAGTACTGCGTGCAGCAGCAACACTCACACTCAGCAGCACTGCGTGCAGCAGCAACACTCACACTCAGCAGTACTGCGTGCAGCAGCAACACTCACACTCAGCAGTAGCTCGTACAACAGTTGTCCAAAACTCAGTGACTAGAAATTTTTATTAGGGTGCAAGTGAACATTATACATTCAGTACAACAGTTATTGCAGCTCTGCGTGATGACTGTCCTGCTCTCTCCATCAGTTTCTCGAAAGAGCCCCGCGCTCTCTAGCTGCACCAGTTTTTCTCGTGTGCTGCACAACCTCTACTTCCGAACCGTAATTGAAGTTGGTGAAAATGGTTTTCTATTCAAGTATCAGACATAAATAATACAATAGACAGGATAAATTTACAGAGAGGCTCTACTTTTGAATGATTTCAGCGATTGCTATATTTGACGAATGATTTACATGCGACACCTATTAAAAGCACTCACAAATCTATTGGGATATTCAGAAGAATCGTACGCAATTAATGAAGTCTTGGCATCTGAAAAGCAATCCAAATTTGGAATGCATTGCCTTGTGTACAGGTCGTCTACAAAATTCGAGGAAGCTTCTCACTAGCCCCACATTATAGTCGCAACTACAACGAGTCTGTTTATGCACTGAGCACAGGTTCACGGAGACGAAACGTCACCTTATAGAGTGCAAAAAATATAAAAAGCTGAGATCGAGCTCTTAAATTTCAAAACACGGGGTACATTTTTGCAGTCATTGAATCGAGCACTAAACCTGGCAGCAATCATCTGAAGCGTTTCCTCGCATAATTGATGAACATTTAAGTGAGGAAACCGTGAACTTTAGCGACCCTTTTGTGAAGATGAGTGAAACTCTAGAAATTATTCTACACCTTTCTAACCCGAAAAAAAATGAAAATCGCTATGAATTTCTGCCTGTTATCTCTATTCTTAACGGCAAACGTCACAAATTTTTGTCATTATAATGACTTTGTATTGAAAAATGCAATTTGAAGCACTATGTGTGTTAGTGTTAGCCAACAACATTTGAAAGAGTCAGAGAAACTAGTGTCAAATTTAGCGTGACGATCTATGAACAAACTTTCATTGTCAATTGCAAAACTTTGCTTTTGAGGTGTTCAATATCAGCTTCTTAAATTGATTTCAAATACCATTCCCACTCACATCTACAATGTCGAAAAATGGGACTTAATCAGGAACATTGTTAGAGATCTAGCATGATTAAATTACTACAATCAGGTCTTGAACTGCGATAAAATCTAGGAAAGGGTTTGAACGAAATTTCGTAGTCTTTTGTTTGCCATTTGATGAACTTTGACACTCAGTAGTACTGAGTGTGAGTGTTGCTGCTGCACGCAATACTGCTGAGTGTGAGTGATGCTGCTGCACGCAGTAATGCTGAGTGTGAGTGTTGCTGCAACACGCAGTACTGCTGAGTGTGAGTGTTGCTGCAACACGCGGTACTGCTGAGTGTGAGTGTTGCTGCAACACGCAGTAATGCTGAGAGTGAGTGTTGCTGCAACACGCAGTACTGTTGAGTGTGAGTGATGCTGCAACACGCGGTACTGCTCAGTGTGAGTATTGCTGCTGCACGAATTACTGCTGAGTGTGAGTGCTGCTGCTGCACGCAATACTGCTGAGTTTGAGCGATGATGAGACATCGCAGAATGCAGGAGGTGATGTTGCTGAGTTATTTGAATTCCGCTTATTTTTGAGCTTGTCTAATTCATGCAATGATCTGAATTTGGGAAAAACTGCAAAACAGCAACAAACTATAGATTATTAAAACTCATAAGGACATTTTTATTTCTGTAAAAATGACAGGACTACAGGAGCAGGCAAGCCCAGCAAGTGGTACTGATACTGTCTCCCCAAAAATGACTAAAGTTGATACTGAAGAGTTATAAAGATGAAGATGTTTGTAATTAAGAGATAAGGATATGCAAACTTCCGCAAACACAAGTTAAGTTGTTGACAGTGAATAGTGTATGGAATAATATATTTTAGTTTAAGTCGAAGATACAATTGGGCAGAAAAAACAATGAAATGTGTACACTGTCCCTTGAAATTAAGTGATTTCAAAGTTTTAAGATACTCTTTGAATTATAGGAAAATATGACGAGAAAAATAAAGTTCTAAAAGACAGATTTTGTGGAAAAAATTAAATTTCGCAAAACTTCGCAAGCGTCACGGAAATCCATTGGCGAAATTCAAAGATGTCTTTGTGAAACTGAATTATAACAGCACAGATGGCCTGTGGAAGCAAAGAAAGAATCTCCTATTCAAACCACTTCCCAATTGTTACCTGCAAAAAATGATGTATCACAGGCATTGCAGAGTGTGGCGCTCGTCCTTTCATGATGAACAGAGGAGCAATTTTCAAAAGGATGATCTCAATTATTCATTTCCTACCACCCAGCTGCAAAATAACATTATTCAAACTCTTCAATGATTTTTCTGCCAAAATAATCAATGGCCTGAGGGTGCGCTGTCACCGCCTCACAAGCCAAAGTTGCGTTCGCATGAGGGCGCTTATTACTGGGGAGATATTCTTAACATATTTTTGCACGCACACCCATGTTCTAAAGTATAGATCTTAAAAGGCAAGCTGACAACTCACGAAAAATAGTAGGGCTTATGAAAGCGTCCATTGGTGCATTTCTATAAAACATTTCTCCGTGTAAAGAGTTGAGAAATGAGCGCAGATCACAGCAAGACCTTCAAATTTAATGCGGAAACGCCGCAGCAAAAAATGTTTGTGGTTTTCTGATGTAGCTCGTTCTTTGTCCTACAGGCCAGGGCTTGGAGAAGTCGACTTCTCGTAAGCCAACTGTCCTACCAAAAAAGATGAGTGCTGAGCATGCTGCGTAAAGAAATATCGTAATATCCTCGTAAATTTTCTTGTTTGGGAGAGAAAATTTAACATTTTCCATTGTTATACCCAAGGTATAAATTTAAAGCACTTAATCAAGGCAAATTTGAAAAATTGACAGAAGAGAGCTCAGTGGCTAGAAAGACTCAGATTTGAGGGGTACCGTATCATGAACATACTCATTGCGTCCAAGAGGAAAGTAAGAGATCGGAGAAGCACGAGTTCCAGTAGAGTAATATGGGCGACTATATTGACGAGGCCAAAGTGAGAGCCAAAAAAGCGCAAGGAGGCAAGACGTTTCTCTTGCTCCCTGTAAGGACAGGAACCTTCGCTCTAAAGGTTAGTCCGGGGCAGAGCCGCGCACCCTGCCCTCTCTCAACCGTAAACAACTTCTCGTTTGATCCGATTGCTGGAAGTCCAGACCTCGCTATTGCCTGCTCGTGACCCTGCTATTCTGCACCCAACTTTAGTGACATTCTTGCCGCGAACTACTGTGTACTGTAGATTATTTCCATGTAGTGTAATGATAATCTTGTCTGCTTATATCGTGCTCCAAAATGCCATGCTCCCTGAGTTAACGAGTTTTTACGCCCACTAAATGTCAGACTGCAATCTTTTGAACCCTGCTGATCTGAGAGGGAGGTTATTTGCAATACTTCAGACATGCCCATTAAAATTTGTACTGAGAGTACCTCAATTATTCGAAGATTTTGTAATCATTCACGTTGGCTTAACTCTAAAATGTAATCACACAAGTGATTAAAGTTCGTTGTCTGGGAGTGAAGGAGTGCATTTGTAGAATATGACTTTGTTGTTGGTCAACAACTGTGATTTTTGAATTTCTTTTGAATATTCATTAAGGGTTCTTGCTCTCGCATTCTTTATGATCATCAATCTTCTACAACGAAGCTAATTTACGTACAATTCACAAATAATAACTCTGCAGGTTCAGGAAGACAAGATGTTCTTACATATGAGAGTGCAGAGGTTTCTAAATTTCCTACTTCAGAATTCTGGGTGATGGTGTTTACATAAGGCAGTCAGATCCACGCGCTGAGTTGTGAGACCTTAACATTGTTCTGGTAGATTTGGTTCAACTTAAAAAGGTCGAACGCTAACGGGTTTGACGCTGCCGTACAATACGCTCTAGTAAGCTCTTGCAACAAGCTTTTGATTTTTTAATTACAGCAGTTACACGACCATCAAGCGACCAGCGGATACACAGAAAATATTTCGAGTTCAACGTTCTCGTTTCCCTCACTCTTTTTCTTCAATTTACTAATGGTTCTCTGTTGAGACAGCAGAGTGCTATTTGGTGTCATGTACTTTTGTTTGTTTTGTTTTTGGTCGTTGAATCAACGGTGATGGTCCATCAGGTGAATTATGTTTACGGCATCTCAATCAATATTATGAAATATATTCACAGAGTTAAAGAAATGAAGCTCTTCACATTGAATTACTATTATTTGACAAAGAAGTTGTTAATTGTGTGAAACTTCTATTCACTGTGAACCACTTATATTGGGTAAAATATAAATACTAAACTTGATTTTCAGACAGTGCGCAACACGTACGTAACCCACGAGTGACTTGTACATTCATGGTCGTAAATAAGACTTTCCATGAACTCATGAACAGCAGTGTACGGCAAGTGTCATTTCCTGTAGCTGAACATTGCGGCGGCTGTAAAAATTCAGGTGAAGCCAATATTTCACACAATTTCTAGGTAGAATCTCTCCTGCATTAAAACTTCCAGGGCCTTGCTCCGATGTTGGATAATTTCAGTAACTTAGAACGATGCATTGAGAGTTCAATTAATCAGTTATTTTAAACTCGGGCTGCACCTGATTTATGGAAAAACTAAATTAACGCTTAATTTTTCTTTCAATGTAACATTGTGATGTCACTTGATGGTTCATGAGATTTATCCCTTTAATTGCAAACGCTTTAAGGCCCTTACGTCCCTAACGTAATCTTTGGAATAGGCGTTACTAATTTGAAATTACCTTTGCGCCGTACCTTCCAGTGCAGTATTTTTAGAATTAGTTCTAGTAAGAAAAAGTTGCCCATTTTCCTTTCAAACTCTACTCGATCTCTCCCTACATCCTGCTCAGTCTCGGAGATTGACCTTTATTTTTATTCCTCAACTTCCAGAGCAAGTGAGTTTTATTTGTTCTCTGTATAATGACATAAAATATGGTCGAGGTAACAACTAACACCAGGAAAATTTCATGTTAAATGTTCAATATGAGTTGAAACGGGGACCACTTTACCGTCCTCTACATGGTTGCGTCCGTCGCTAAGCTCTGCCCAGAATTAGACATCGACGTCACCAGGAGCTGGTTGCTCTGGTGATCATGGAGAAGTTTCTGGAGTAATCATAAAAATAACACGCAAGCCGAGTTTCAACGTCAAACGTTTTTCGTTAGTACTCCTATCAGTGAATATATTAGCAAAACTTTTCTCGATATTTCCGTGCATCTGTGATAGGTGAGTGTTCAATTTTTTTGGAAACGCAAGTAATTTCACTTTCCTTATTTTAATTCATTTTTGCACTGCATGACGCTACCCGAGGTAAATCTCTGGACTATCTGTCCTTCCGAACGATTTCAACAAAGGGTAAAACTGTGAGTGAAAGAATTGGAGAAAACCTTTCTCTTAAATTTAAGTTTCAAATTTTAATAATAAAACGCGAATAACTGAATCAGGTCTTTGTATCTGTTCCTCATTAAGATTAATCCATTGATTAACTGATTATACTGAACAGCACACTCGTTGCTTATTTCATTTACAACAATTTATAACTTTCATTTGGATTTATAACCTTTGTTGATGCAAGTTAATTTTTTTCACCACCCGGTAGGTGCTAACACCTCCATATATGAATGCCATTCTAATTAGCGCATCGCTTCGCATCGTATGACGCTTTGAAAATCAAATCCAAATGAGCAGTTAAAATGCAGATTATTCCTCAGGTCCTCCAACTGATTGTCAAATACTTTCAAATTCAGTCCAGGTAGACGACGTTAGTTTTTTAGATGGTCGTCGGTTTCAAAGTTGAATCTTCAGCTTCGACAGTTATGTAGTATAAGATGACGTCACTGTCGAGCCAAGCCTTAACTTTATTTTACAATGACCATTAAATGTTGCAGTCCACGCGTATCCCAGGAAATGTTTTCAAAAACAGGGTAGATTGATTGAACTTTTTTCAGGCAGAGGATTTTAAGTTTCTTTCATGTTAAATTTTGTCCGAAAAATATCTCAGTCTTAGCTAGCCCTGTTAGGAAATTCATGAGGTTATAGCTATTTTTGAATTCGATAAAAAATACTTGTGACACTTCGAAATAATCAATCAATATGGACATGGAAGAAATTTTTTCGTCGTCTTCAAAACATTGGAAAGTTGCCCACATTTGATTGAAACTAACATCGTCATTTAAAGACAAAAAGCTTAAGATTTGTTTGGAACTTACCCTTACACATGGTAAAAAATATTGCTACACGTCACCATTTTTTCAAGCACATGCATCTATTTTTAAAGTTCATTTCACTAATCATTTTAAAACAGCGTTCAATAGATGAGCAGTTAGCTGAAACTTAATCGGCTTAGAGTGAACTGGAAATTTCTCATGAGATTTTTCAATTGAAAACCAGAGAAATTGTGATTTATTTTGGAAATCTTAACGTATGACCGTAGTTTGGTTTTTCATTTTGTGTAGAACGCATGTGGTCTTGAACTTGGTACCACGGAATTACATTCCAAATCAATGATGTATGTTCATCATCTCACGATGTGGTTCTCTCGACAAGCATAAATCATTACTTGGTTGAAACTGGAAACCGTAGGGTTGGATTGTAAGCCGCGTGCATCTGTTGCATATATTGAAATTCAACATCAAAATGAAACGCAGTTTACATTTGAAACACGCTTCGATTTTGACAGCTCATGGCAATCTCGAAGAGTTATTTGCTTAGCGTTGCATTAGGGGGGCGGCGGTGTCATTCACACACACACGCGGGGCTGTGCTACAAGAGCTCTGCATGACGGCTGAGACGAGCAGCGTATCTCGGTAGCAGGCCGGGCAGGGAGGGCGGCCAGAGCACGCCGTTACCTCCCCATCAGGCGGCAGACACGGTCATTAGCGGTGCCCTGGTCACCTGCTTGCTCATCTTCAGCCACCCCTCTCAGCTCGCCGCCCCTCTCTTCTCATTCATAAACTTACGGTGCAGCTCAATCATCATCGGCTGCAGCTGTTGGGTGCTTCTTTATTTAGGGTCGAGCAAGTGCATTTCATTGTAAAGCAAGTCGTAAAATCGTATTGCTACTGGAGTTCTGTTTTTCTGTTCACAAGTTCCGTAGTGCTAGAAATCATGGACAAGAAAACAACACAGAGGAATCGATAGATTGTGCAACAGCTTTAAGCGCTGATGATTTTATCCTCTATGCTAGCTTTTGAACGTATGTAGGAATACGCCTTCCTTAACATTTTTCATGAAGTTAACTCTTGAAAAAAACAACGTCGAATTTGCGCACTTCATTGCTGTAACCAGCAAGTACTGCATGAGTGACCAAAGTAAAGTCGTGGCAGAGTGACTGAGAGTCACTTCAAGTGTCCGGAAATCCTGTGCGGACTCGAAGTCCACGTCAGTTTGCAGAACTCGATAAGGCCCACAGCGCTGCTCGATAGCCTCCTTTGATGAAGTGACTCGAGCTTCCGCTAACACCAAAAATTGTTTCTCAGAACGGCTGCGGATACGCTGCGGGTCATTACACTCCGCGTGACCTTCTGACACACTCTGCTGATCACCATTTTTTCATTGCATTTTTTACTGCCACCTGTTTGACTAGACGATCTGATTGCTCACAAACCATGATGTAAACGTGAGTAATTTTATTCAACACTTTGATTGCGGCAGGTAAAACTAAAGTTTAATATTCAACTCTAGTTTAGAGTTAATTGTCGTAAATGATGTTGAAAATAGCCAACATTAACTTGATCATGCCTTCATTTAGATTTCATTAAGTATTTATGAAAGTTGAATTTTTGACTACTGGTTGATCAGCAACATTATGAAAATTTCCCCGTGTACCACCAGTGACTCACGTCGCAATCCAAATATTAAATTATAAAAAAGATACTTTCAGTATAAGAACGATTCAGTCACATGTGAATCAACCGAATCAGTGTGCTGAAACATGATATACATTGGTTTAGCTTTTGTGTGTGTATAGCTTCATTGCAAAGCCTTGCGGATAAGGATGCATGGTGGCATGCATTAATCGGAATAATACAATAACATGTGGCTCAAATCTATGTTTGCGCGCTTATTTTTTCACCACTAACCTAATTCATGAAAGGGCTAATCTTCATCAATGGACGACACTTTCAGAAATATTTTTCCAAGAACGGGATAGCCTACGTTGAAGGAGTCGAGTATTTCAAGATGGCTCGTTTAAATGTTAAAATCAAAAATGCTTCAACTGCAATAAAAAACTGAGTAGCATAATACGGTAAAAAATCATCGCTTTTCCTTTGTTAACAAATTACTTAAATTCTTTTTTTTATATATTCTTGATCAACGTTTTACTGATTCCATTTGTGGTGAGCGTTAATAAATTTTTTTAAACCTTAAGTTTTTTCAAACCAAGAGAAAATTTTTATTCCCTAAGTATTTATTTAAGCACCAACATGGCAATTATCCACTTTTATTGATTTGCGTATTAAGTTAGACCCATTAAGCTTGAGAAATAATTAAAATCCAAAAGGCTATAAAGCATTTTATGTGTCAACTTGTTTTGGAAGCAGCGGTTTTTCCTTCATTTCTTCCAATTGTTTTTTTGTTTTTTTAAACTCTAATTTTCCCAACAGCAAATTAAATATATTAGTCACTTTAAGACATACACACAAAAATCAGGTAATTTCTACCACTTGTATGTATAGCATCCATTTATAGGGATTGGGAACTTGGCATTACTGTACAAAATATTTGACGAATTCTTAGACGATTAGACGCTCCTTTCACCTCCTCAAACGCTGTCAACTTTGACTGTGCATGCAAGTGCACAATGGCAGCTGGAGGAAGTAGAATGAGCTTTGTCGAATGTTAGACAATCACGTGTCTGTAGGGTGAGAAAAAAAGCTGTCCCGCTTAGAAAGGAAAAGTTGATTGACAGCTGGACAAAATATTGAACACTTGAGTTAAAGGACAATGAGCTTCGTGCTAAAGTGATTTTTTTAGTTTCTCGAATAATTAAATACAAATTGGATTGGCTATGATGTTAAGACACGAAATGGAACGTAAGTATCCATCTCCCAGGTACTTGAATACGTGAACACAAGAAAGAATTTTGAGAAACATAAAACTTAGAAAAGAAGACCTTTCTTTACATTGGTGAGTCGAATGAATGAACACGAGGTGGAGTACGTTCAAAATTAAAATTTAGTTGAAAGAGTCTAGTTACCGTAAAGCAAAGTAAAGGACTTTGAGACACCCTGTTTAAGAAACACATTTTTTGTTTTATATCTAAATGTGCTGTATAACAAGCCAGGGTGGAGAGCGATACCTACAATGCACGGAATTTATGTTCCTGTCTTTTTGATCGCTTAATTCCTCTTGAAATCTTAATCAGAGTTAATTCTCAAAATTTATTCTAAAAAAAGATTTGTTAGCTAGTGTTTTAAAATACTCGTGTAAATTTCGTGAAATGCAAAGACCATAAAATTTATATGCATCTTGTATTGAGAAAAATTGGCAACAAATATGTGTTGCAAGCCTGTAAATACTTGAAAAATCTTTCCCAGGAAATTCCGTGTTTTTCAAAGCGTGTGAGGCGTTGTAAAAAGTAATGAAGGTGTTTGAGAGTATTATTCTAAGCCTTTTTATCAACCGTCAGTACATAACATATTTCAAAAATTACCAGAAAATGCTGGAGTTGTTGGCGAACATTGTGAGAAAAGCACAAGTATAGCGGCAGTCTGTCCCTTGATTACTGCATTAGGAGACGAGCGGACAAAAATAGAATTTAGGCCCTCAGTAAACTAAAAGGAAGGAAATTTGAAAAAAATATACAAAAAAATAGAAGACAAGCGAAAAAGAGAAAGTCACACGCTGCAATTGCTAA
>JACJUY010001063.1:50940-64840 GCA_014220935.1 Platorchestia sp. MABIK | reverse complement strand
AATGTTCTCTTAGCGATGTTTCTATGTTGGAATGTTCTCTTAGCGATGTTTCTATGTTGGAATGTTCTCTTAGCGATGTTTCTATGTTGGAATCTTCTCTTAGCGATGTTTCTATGTGGAATGTTCTCTTAGCGATGTTTCTATGTTGGAATCTTCTCTTAGCGATGTTTCTGACCCGTCAGTTATAACTGACCACTATAGTCGACGGCGCTAATTTTTCACCGATTTTCAATCTCGACATGATCGATTTCAATGATTAAAAGATGTTTATCTATAGTTTTAAAGTTTAGTTCTCTGAAATTTCCATTGTGGCCATATTTGCAATCCCTATCCCAAGCATTTTACAATTTTTAAATATTTTTCTGCCTTCAAGATTTTCGCTCAGAAGGTGACGTGTTGTGTTGATAGGAACGTGTTGTGTTGACGTGTTGTGTTGATCAGCAGTGAAAGCTGACCAGTTAAGAAAAGCAGGAGGTTTTTTTTGGGGGCTGGTGGGCGTTATGGATGAATCTAATTTGAGGGTTCATTTCAGGGTCTTGTCCGTGAGAGAAAAGTTTTCTTACAGAATCAAAACCAGGCTTTCTTAATGAGCGACACAGGATGTATGCTCAGAGGCTGCATTTCTAAATTGTAAATGGTTATCTTTGTTGCCTGCAGGTCAGAAGCCTCTCGTATCACTGGCATTTCCTTCTGTAATAGAGTGCAGTTCTTTTGTTTGCGCTGAAAGCATCATACGACTTGTCATGGTCACTGGAAATCGAGCCATAAGGTTTCACAGTACCAAGAAAGGGCAGAACAAGCTCTGATACGACTCGTCATGGTCATTCGAAGGCAAGTTATACGATTCCAACGTACAAAGAAAGAGCACAAAGTAGCATTGGATGGGTAACGGATAGAAAATCCCATTTACCGAGCGTAGTCAGCTCACTGAAGTGTAGAATGTTGGGAACTAGTGAAGCAAGGTGATCTCTAGTGCATGAAGTCATTATTAGCTCCCCCAATTTTCAAACCGGGCCAACAAACATGAAATTATGAGCCTGAATTTGAGCTTATTAATTTTTTACTTTGGAATTGCATGGATCTTTCCCACTGACTACTTTTGACACTGACTAAGTTTTGCTATCCTCGTGATGTGTGTGGGTTGTACATACTGACAACTCATCGGCTTGTCGTGCAAAAATTAACGGAAATATTATTCTAGTGAAACGCGATTATAAAGTAAAAGCCTGGTATCGTTTAAGCTGAACGAAAGAATTTTCAGCGTAGAAAAATCTCGCTGATCATAAATTTAACTACTGCTCGTGTGAAACAGTTGTCAGATCAGCATTGCGCTTTAAAACAAACCCTAACCCTGAACACCACGTCAATATTGGCGCAATGTTTCCAGTATGTGATAATTGTGAGCGTTTCCATTTTTTCGTTTACTCCCAT
The DNA here is from genome assembly GCA_014220935.1 of Platorchestia sp. MABIK. Classification (NCBI taxonomy): domain Eukaryota; kingdom Metazoa; phylum Arthropoda; class Malacostraca; order Amphipoda; family Talitridae; genus Platorchestia; species Platorchestia sp. MABIK. The sequence goes on along the minus strand of JACJUY010001063.1, from coordinate 63,409 downwards.
GTATCTTGGTTATACAGCAGTGCTTGAAAAATAGGACAGCAGCGGAAAAAATAATAATTAAATATCACCAAAGTTTAGCTTTACGATCTTGTTGCTCTGAAGCAACTGTCTTTTCTGTAATATCACCTCCATTTCTTGCACTCACATAAATAGTTTATCTAAGCATGGTATTCACGCAACGTATCCATCGCCCATTCATTATTTTAATTCGGGAACAACGGGCGTAGAATTGAAACACCTCGTGATAATTTTGACTGCGCTAGACCTCATTATAGGATACCTTCTCAGAGCGTGCGTAATGTGCGAGTTAAAACAAGCATCGTGCGCCCTAATCAGCGCTGGGCGACTCCCATCCTTCCCCCGAAACACCGTGCCAGGACACGAGACAACACTTATTGTGTGCGTCGGATAAATTCTCCCAGCTGATAAGGGCTCTTTATCAAATGCCGCACCTCGCACTCCGCGCTCTCCAAACTGCAGGATAAAAAACTTGTTAGATTACAACGTTCCACCAAACCTCGAAATAACGACATAAGAGGAGGAAACGGCGAATTATCTAGGTTACAACCAGTGATGTTGGTATGAAATCGACAATGCTTCGATCGCTTGATTTCAGGATTCTGCTTCAACGTAACCGTAGTGAGTTCTTGCGGTCTACACTCCGAAATTTTTTTTTCATCAAGTGTGTACGTAAAGCAGCTTGGCTGTAATATATGTTTTACAAGCAAATGAGGAACGATTTTAGAATGTTCTACAATAATCCAAGCATGAGTTGTGTGAGGAGTCAGACTTGATCCTGCAGTTCTTATGCTGGATGCAGAATGATTCGAGCCATTTTTTTGCAGCGCTCATCTAGTGTCATCTGGCTGCATTAGCACTGTGATAATACTACGAACGCATAACTACAGTCAATGTAAATTCATCTACACTTGGATGTCAATAAATCATTTAGATTTTCGAAACATTCAGTGTTGCGCCCGAAAATGCTGCAGCGTCACTCCGAGGTTCAAGGAAAGAAAATGATGCTCGCCTTGACCCCCTCGTGCCACACCGAGCTTTGAATATCAAAGACCAAGTGATTGACTCCTGTAAAATGAATCGAATTAAAAATGTCGCAGGAAATGAGTTCATATCATATTAAGGGTTCGTTGGAGGGGGGAAATTGGCTGATATATTAAATAATCTAAGAAGCAAGTAAGCAATAAGTCAAAACCTTTGCAATGAATATACATATACTTACGAGCATTCCTATTCATGTAAACCGAGAAACTATGATAAAAATCCCTGACATTTATGATTCAAGTAATCACATATCATGTTCGCCACAATTGGTGAAACCTGATACTAATTTCCAGCAACGAAATGGGCTTAACGCAATTGCTATCGATGCCACATAGAAAATCATTACTGTCTAATTGAATTGCCCTAAATTCTTAGTCTATGACTAAATCCATCGTCGATAACTTGCTCCTAATAAACTACTCATCAATCCAGCATTTCCAATATGAAAAACCTTTAGTTTAAGATAATTTCCTTGATACGTTCATGAATTGAGACGCCTCTGTAGACTAAACATTGGAGATCACTTCGACTCAAATTTATTTGCTTGTTGTTCTATTATTTCTCGACGCAAAACTTCCTAGTTCAGAAAATTAGGGTCGTAATTGTTCTTCGGCTCTTTTTAAGGAGAGCAAAACTAGGCTGGGTCTTGATGCTCAAGCAAATGAATCATTAGTATACTTGAATATGCAGGGCCATGCTAAGCAGCGCAGGCAGGCGCACCAACACAGGTGCGCTGTGCTCATCCGCGTCAGTAGTGACGGTATTATGTGATATTAAAAATATAAATTATGAAGCGTCGGAGCATCGGAGTGGGTGCAGGAGTTGTTGCCAGACATTCTGTGGGCCAGTACATCATGGATTGTGGGTTTACCGCCCGGATTTAATTATACTCAACTTTATTTCAAAATGAATATCTTGAATGGATATCAAATAAAAACCAAAACTTGACAAACATCGCATAAATTTAAGCTGAACCAGGTTTGAAATTAGGCTCACACCAACTGCACCTATACCACTGCACCTGTACGTACCGCACTGCAGCATTTACTTATACGTTGTACATTTTCCTCACATTAAGATAAAATTACCACGTGATTAAATTGAATTAATTTCGAATTAATATATGATTTACCCTCTTTTTCTTTCGTTCCTCACCCTTCGAAAAGAATTTGAGTTCTGGCGAAAGGACAATCACCCAACAAATAAATACTGGTCAGTTGAGAACTGAGTCTCTCAGAAATTACATCACTGCATGGTGCCGTGCATCACTGCACGGACAGTTGTGGTGCTTAAAGTGCTTTAGAAATACTTATTCTCATATTTTAGAAATTATTTTCATATTTCAGAGCAAGCAAATTTTACTGTCTAAAGTTCACACCCCGTTATATTTAATTAGCGATTCTCTATGTAGTTTCCAGTTGACGAGACATTGAGGTGATGGGTAACTTGGATACATTTTGAAGCCACTTTTTCTGCATGAAGCTTGAAAGTTTATGTTTTCATATTAGTCGAGACGTTGTATAATCGCAGTTTTATGGTTTGCTAAAAAACATGCCTTAGCGAAATGTTCGTATTGACTGCACAGTGGATTTTTCTTCTTCGGTTTCTGCAACTTCAATTGCTTTAGGTACTTCATTATTTCTTGACGGCGGAAGCTGATGTACTTAACATCATTTCCAAATCGAGATTAATCCCTATAAAGCAGAGAATGATACAAATTTGGCAGAGAGCTAATTTTACAATAACCAAGCTGGTGTGGAAAGTTCTATTGTCTATTGCGTTTGGAAAAAATTGTCTGTAACGTGATTCACAAACTCCTCAAGTCTTGTTAGGGAAACGAAAAACTGGTACTGCGGTGGAACTCCGCAATCACCACTATTTTATTCACATCCAGTAACTAAAGGGCAAGTTTAAGGTCCAAAAACTTTTGTTTTCATTCACACTAAATTATGCAGTAAAGACATGTGCTAAAATGTTCACCAATGTCAAAACACATAAATACGAACAAGTTACAGTATCTCACTGGAAGTTGGTTACTGTGGACACACGCCTTAGACTTCAATTTCACAGCTATTGCGCTCGGTAATCAGTGCCTAAAATGTTATTAAGCTAAGAGGAACCTTAAACTTTGTTATTTTAGCACGGTAACAACTAATTAGTCCTGTAACTGAAATATTTTAGGATTTACCCCAAGGCACGTTGAACATCAAAGAACTAAAAGCAAAATCAATGAAGTACATTAATGAAAATTTTAATTTCATGATAGTTCAAGAGGTTAAGGAGAATAATTATTTTGTAAACTATAAAACGGCAGTTGCGAGCCAACAAACTTTACAAGAAATGTTCCATCAGATTTAAAATGAATGAGCGGTGAAAACTCTCAAACTTTTCAATATAATTTTTTTCTTCTTCTTCTAGCTATGTTCATATATTTTCGTCATTTCTTTTAAATTAAAATAAACTCATCATGAATTCGAAAATGCGTCGATGTCTAACATATTTTTGTTATAGAAGCTTCAATAAGTCTCCCGAACTGTCCGCTGCTTAAAAACGATATGTTTAATCTTATCCGAATGCATGCATTCCAGCACACGAGTCCGTGTGTTGTGTCTACACAGATGATAACAAATGCCAATTTACTCCGTTGCCATTTTGCACATTCTCAAATTCATAAAATAAAAGATATTTTATAACACTTAACGCAACAGTGGTAAGAGAACAAATATAATATAGCATTCAGTGTTAAACTGCAGTCATAAATTGGAAATCCATTCTTTTCACCGTGTCGTCTTTGACTGTTGACGGTAGTTAAAGTAAATCTTTGTTTGAAGTCTGTTTCTCTCTATGAGCGAGAAATTGTTAAATTTTAAACGACGAAGGATTTTTCAAGACGTTTATATAATTCAAGAGTAAAAATAGGTAATTTAAGAAGGAAAGAGACAATACAGTTGCTGCATCATGGTTCAGCAAACTTGCGAGACATAGCGTGCAGTGCGATACTAAGTATTTTTTTCCGAGTCTCAGATGCTTTAGTTACTTCCGCAGAAGCAGAGCGCTGTAAGTCGACAGAGAGAATTTTTGCGCGCACGTAAAAATTATCCACAGAAAATCTTCTTAGTGACCTGGACTCTGACCTTGGCCAGCCGATCCCCTGTCCTCTCCCCTCCTTGCTCCCCCACCTACCCCTCCCTAAATCCCCATTCATTGACCCAAGTTTTTATCTGCATTTTTATCAAAAAGTGGAATGACGAGAATAGTTGTACTCGCGCATTTTCCAGTCATTTCTGCTACCAAAGTATGATAGTTACAAAGATTGAATAAAAAGAGAATTCATATCAGAGAGCCTTTAGAGTTACGACGGAAGAAAAAACAATGGCAACGACTGGAAGATTGTCGTTGAACAACTTGTACTTTATTGTTGACCGCTCCAAACGTATGTATGTTGTACAACTGTTCATGAAATAATCGCACAGTATCCTCCGAGTACGAAAACCTCAGCCGACAAGTTCTACTGTTGAAAGAATGTTGCTCACTGCTCGAGCTGCCAATTTTAAGCAGCTAAGCCTAAACTTGACCTTTATAGGAGTAGAAACAGTGAGCGAGTCTTGCTAAGTTCAATAGACGTCTCATTAGATTCATTTAAGGGTAATTAATACAGAGCATAACTCGCATTACTACAGTTTGGGGGCGATCTAATCTGCCTATATTCTAAGGAAACGGTAACTGGTACAATAATATATTTTTGGCTCCAAGTTGCAGGCGACTTAATATCGATCAGTAATTATAATATTTGAAGGAAAATTTAACAGTTCATGGAGCAGGAATAAACTGAATGTGACGGAATTTTTGAAGTTCAACTTTCACAAGCTTTACATTCGTTGAAAGCGCTCTTTATTTATCAATTCAAGGTAATACTTTCAATGTACTTGTAAGCTAATGAAGCGTCCTCATAAGTGGTACTCAAATTTGAGCCAACAAGACCTCGAACGCTGTAGCACATTTTTATGCACGCAGCACCAACCATTGCGAGCGCAACTGCTATCAAACATGGGCGTTTGCCAATTCCATTCACCGCAAGTTTATATTCGCCGTCAAATTTTTGTGAGCGACTCCAAAAAGGACGCAGCGAGAGCCGGTAACCTCGATCGCCAGTTGGTGTGGGCGGTTCTCAGTCGCTAGTCTGTTGTCTTCACTCCATGCAAAGTTTTCTTATCCAATTTCCAATTAAAGAGACCTCTCCAGATCCTACCGCCACAATCATCTATCACGACTGAATCTTTCTCCAAAAATGGCTTTCAAGGTTCGTCCTTTTAGCTAAAGAAGAGCAAGCCATCGATGCATCGTCGAGTATTTCCATTTGTCGTTATTACTAAAGATGGCAAAGCTGTCTGCCAAAATTGCTCCAGAGGACCTTAAAAGAAGCCCTGTGGGACCCATGCTCGACGCTAGGCGTCAACGGTATAGCCCTCACGGCGGCCGGGGGTGGAGGACCAGAAACATATGCATGGGTGTTGTGAGCCAGCAAGTCACTTTCAGAAAGCTCTTTTGGGTCTTCAGCGACCGCCATCTAAGGCATCGAATAATTTGAAAGGTTAATGGTAGAAGAACCCTTAATATGGATCTCCAACGGAGACCCTCATGAATCCGGATGTTGAACCAGATTACGAACTGATCTAGACAATTGAACTTCCAAGTAAATTCTGCGAAATTTTCAATGAGCAATTATATCACTATGATTGTACACGTTACAAAACTGATTTGATACTGATCGCATGACAATAAGTGTCAGTATATATAAGGCAAATACAAATTTCGTCTTCAGTCACGCAGATATGTGACCGTGAGTGTCCTAGGGGCATGACTTCCGGTGGGAAATGAAGCGTTTGGCCGCACAAGGCTGGGCTGGACTTGGCAGAAGTGTACTTGTTACGTTTTCCTGTCATTGCTAAATGTATCCAAAGAACACGCTTTCTAGTTTGCAATCTTCAAATAGGAATTAACTGCCGTCATTTTGCTTAATCACCACTCGAGGTTGTAATTTTACGCAGTTGGGGGATAAACGTAAGTTTCTTTTCTAAAAACGTCACAAAATGTACATTCAATTCGAACAGTTGAATTTCTTCAAAGCAAATTAGTCTAAAAACCAAATTTAGTCGAAATTATGGCCCATTGTCAGTTTGTCTGCTTCCAACTGCAGGTTACTGAATCAACTGTTCAGTATCTCTGTATTCATTAAACTCGCATCTATGAATTCTATTGGTTAATCTTAAAAGCCCATTTTAAATACCCCGATACACCTGCAAGGAAGGAAGCCGCTTCACTTTAAAATTTATTAACATCTTAATTTACTTATGAGATGACAAAAAAGCAAAAAAAATAATTAAATCTTATTTGTTTACAGCCGAAACTTGAGGGTTATGTAAAGCGCTTGCGCATAATCATTACTCAAATGGTGCACGACATCGTTGATCTGTGGATTAGACAATGTTGCATCCGAAAAGAACTTTTGTGACTGAATTAAATATTTTTGCGTAGAAAAATAGAAAGCAGTTTGTGAGCTCTTAATTTCAGTTAGGTTCCGAATTGAGTTCTGACACTCATACCCCTCCTCACCACACACAGACAGAACAGTAAAAAGACGCGAAAAAAGGCGCTCATATCGAAGTCTTGCCGTGTTTTGGCTGCGGGCACTTGACGAGATTGGAATTCGTTTGTATTTCAACAAGAGAGAAGAACCCTAAAAACCAGGTCAAACTACATGTTGTAGGGTTTTAAGTATGTGGTTCCTTATGTTAGTTGCAGCTTGGACTGGCATAATGGATTTCAGTAGCACGCGTTATCTCAGATATTACTTTCTATACACAATAGTTGTTAAATATGTTAGAAAGTCCACTGACCTCAAGCCACAAAATTTCTTTCCGTCCGGACTTGTTGTAGGAGGTACGCTACATAGTTATCAATTTTTCTTTTGAGACGAAAATACTCGATGTACTGACCTAGTAGAAGTAAAATGTTTTTCCGCTTTCATCTGGAAAATTTTATAGGAAAAATCTGTCGGTCATTAATGGTATAAATTCGGTTGTGTGCATACATTGACAACATTTGTTAGCCAAAAATTCAGACTGGATTTCAGCATGTGGCAATCTCTCAGTTGAAATTCCTTTCGCAATGGGGAAAAATGAATTTACAAAATCTGATAGTTATAAACTAAAGAAAAATCGAAGTAAAGAAAGGACTAAGTGTGCTGTGCTGGCGCAACAATGTGAATTGCAGGTTTTTGTAACTTACTAGTCATGTATCTTTATCAACAGTCTTATTTTTCTTACACAACAGTACGGCACATTACTGTAGGTTCTCACCTCGCTGGAGCTGCAGCAGAGCCTCCTCACACCCACACATCACGGGCCACAGCTCACGCCTGCCCATGTCACCAATTGGCTACTCAATTTTCTGAAATAAAATGCGAATTATAACACCCTACAACAATATTTAACATTCAAATCGCAAGTTAATTCTCATTTACAATACATTCATTCAGGTAAATTTTCATCTGTGCCCGAATGACGAAGCAATCAAGTTTAGTTAAAGTCATTTTAGAAATATTTTTGTTTTAAAATTTCAGAATCTACCTAGTTCAGCATTTTTGGAATTAAGATTTTGGACGCTTCTTATTTCGAACTTCAAACCGTAGAGTTAACCGTGCGGCATTTGAAAATCTGGAACCTCTTACGCAGCATACAGGTTAAATGTTTAAAATTTCTCTTTCTAGTGGCACAAGCAGCTCGGAAAAACAGTTGAAACTTTTGAAAGTCTTCTGGATCCGGATTTTCCAAGAAATAGAGTTCAAAGCGCGAGTGATTTATCTGTAACTTAGGAACTGAGCTTCTGGATCACAACTTTTCAGATTTGAATTTGTTTATGCTCGAGGGGAAAAAAATCCTCACGGAGGGCCTTTCTGGTGTATTGATGATAAATTCGAAAAAAACTGTTAGAAAAACTACTACGTTGGAAATGATGAACAAGTGTAGTATCAATCAAGCAAAACAAATTTCAACCAGTGATCAGATGATTGGAAAGTTCTTTTCCAAAATCGTACTAGAAAATATTCACACACAAAATGCCACATATCAGGAAGTTTCCATTTACTGGTTTGTACAGTGAAGCGAAACAAGTATTTGAACCAGAAAGACTTTTTTAGCAGCATTGATGAAAGACAACGATGACAGCTACACAAAATATGTCAATAACTCCGACAACCTTAATTGAGGAAAAATAATGAAATATTTGTTGCGTACTCAAAATTTTTTCAGAACTTAACAAAAAAGTGGTGCAAAATATATTCTGGGGTTTGAAAGAAACTTGACAAATATTTTTGATTCTATCATTATCATTTACAATTGCGGCTCTTAGACGATTTCTGTAGTTTTTATTAAATGCTGACAAGATTGCTTTGGATCATTGTCCTTTTGAAACAGTCATGCAGATCCTAAGATCCAGAGTCATAGCAGAATTTTGCAAATGGTCTTTCAAAATCTGGCGATACTAAGTGATTTCCATAGTTTTTAATTATTTTCAATTTTCCCCTGCGATTAACTTTAAAGCATTTTCATACCAGTATGATCTCTTCAGCATGTTTCACAGTTGGGATGATGTTCTTAGAGTAAATTGTTTCAGTTATTCTCCACACTTCAATGGTCTCATTATGGTCTCAACGCTCTATCTTACTTCCTCGACACCACAGAATTGAATTCGCGCAAGGATTATAATCTTGCTCCAAATTTACTTATGCAAACGGCAATCTGGATTTTCAGTGACATTTCGTCAGGAATCGTATCTTGCGAGGAAATCGTGATTTGAGTTCTTGCCGCGGAAGTTCGTTACTAATTATTCTCTTACAAGTACGTATCCCAACAACACTGAGAATCTTTTGGAGTTGATCTCTCGTCACAAATGAGTTTGTTTTCACATTCGTGATATGAATCAGGAACTTCTTAACGAAATCATTCAGGTGTACCTAATCTTGCAAAATTTTCTGCCGTTCAAGTTATCTTCCATTACTTCATTATGTCTCTTAAGAACATTAAGGATCCTACGACCATTTCGTTAGTCCATTTCTTCAACGTGCGCAGAAATATTGCAGAAATATTTGATCTTGAACATCTTTTACATGATGTCGTCCTTTTGCATGGGCTTCTTTAAGAGTTGTTACTTAAACTTCTAATGTAATACGAACACTAAAATCTTCTGATAAACGGATCTTTTCCAGATAAGCCCCGCCACTAATGCAACGCATAAGTTCACTCGGTTGTAACTTTCTAAATAATGCACCTATCGACTTCAATTTACTCTCAAACGAAAGAATGTTTTAATCTTTCGTGTGAAATTTGAAGTCGATAGGTGCATTATTTGGAAAGTTAAAAGTGGGGGAACTTATGTGTTGCATTAGTGGCGGGGCTTTTCTGGAAAAGACCTTGATAAACTTACATCACCTTAAATTTTTTGGTGTTCAATACATGAGAGCTACAATTTTATTAAAAATCTGATTTGGTGATTATAAGTTAGTTTCAGCCTCCCTTACCATAAAAAATATTTTTAAAATCGGTTTCACATGATATCGAAATACCATTTTCAGCTTGGACTTTACCAATTATCTGATAATTTTATTATTTAAGGACGTATAATGTTTCAAATGGTAATGATATGTGTCAATATATGTATTTTTGCTAATTATGAAAGTTTCACGGGTTATATTCTTCAGGATCCACCCTGTATATAGAAATGAGCTGCATGGGGAGCATCGAATACGCCGATGAAACGCCTCTGAAGCGTCTCGGTGGAGAAACGTCATTTATAATAATAATTATGTATTCTTCATGAACTATAATTGAATTAATTTTTTTTAATTCTTCAAATTTCTGATTTCCCACACTGTCTATGGGAAATAAAGTACTTAGTTTATTCAACTTTGATAGGAGCGAAATATTTTCAAGCCCATCTCTACGTTATTACAACAAAACTCTTATTTTTGCGATACATTGTGAAGGCTATTTTCGACAGATACTTTCAGTTCGAAATTAAAGTAACAGATGTTATTGCGTGCCGAAGTTAGCCAATTCTAATTCCAGCACTGATTTTTGATGATAAATCATGCATTATCTAAATGTATCCAAAATTTATGGCGCCACTGAAGTATAACGAGCAATACAGAACGAAAACAGGTGGTAAATTTCGGTTATTATTGTTTTGATTTAAATTCGTAAATCGCGTCAAAATGTAAACTGCCAATGATAGCCGATCGTTTGCATTTAGCAGCAGGTTTTCAAAATAAAATGAACGTCATTAAGCTCCAACATAGCCTCAATACATTGACTGTTTTAAAAACGGAAGTGAATTTTGGTTGATGGCACAATGGTCTGTACTTGTATAATTGTAGTTACAGGCTCGAAGTGCATATTATTTTTGTGAGTTCAGTCGGGCTAGGATCTACACCTACAAAGAAAGTACAGGAAAATTGTAGAGGGAAAATTCATCTACGTAAAGGGAGCTGGGAGCTCTAAAGCCAAATAAGTAACGCAGTCTTTAAAATTAATGCATTAACGATTCTAACAGGTCACAGTGGATATACTAAATCGTGCTTCAATTTATTTTTACCTAGAGTACAGAGGCTGCTAGCTAAACGATAACTAAACTTCAATTTTTTCCGAAATAAAACCATTTATCAGTACGTGTTTATCAAACTGTCTCAAAATAAAAAACATAACTTCTGTCGTGGTATCATTCATCAATAAGGCATGCCGGTCATCTTGCAGCACAAGTGTCAGCTACGTACGACAGTAGCATTCTCGTATTACCTTCTCACCAATAACCAGGTGTACATGAAGACTTGGGAAAATTTCACGAAATTTTTCGAGAAGAATATTGTGAATAGTTTTGATGGCATAATAATTCCAGGATGATGTACTGGAACGAGAACCAGGCGTTCATCACGTTCGAATTGCATGAAGGAATGGTGTTTTTGGAGAGCTGTCAGTACGTGGCTCGATTAGAGCGTTATCTTCCGAACAATAGTAAAAATTCGTTTAAGGATGTGAAAGCTAAAACTAAACCCCAAAATGGAATCCTCTATGAAAAATTTCTTTTTCGATTTTTAGTAATGAAGCATTTCATGAACAACTGCCTTTGTTCTTCAGATGGTTCTAAACAAAAGAATCACGTCTAATTCAATAAAAATAAAAGCACAAGTCACGTTTTGACACACATGGGATTGTCATTCTAGAACCTTTCATCGGATGATTTAGAAATTTGAATCAAATATTTGATTTTAAACGCTGAAAATTTTGCCAGTAAAAATCAATTGATTTGAGTATCCTAAATTTGACTATTCTGTCTTAAGAAACTTGAAGATTTTTGCTGTTTTTCCTTATCTTAGTTCAGATAATCTGACAGTGGGAAACTTTCCTGTGAAATACCACATACTCACCCCCCCGTCAGGAGCGGAACACTAGTGTATGTCACACTAATGTCCCCTTATACGTCTCCAGGCCTGCTCATAGAAATCGTGACGTCAGCGTCGTGATCGGGAATTTCGCTCCATTAGTGATAAATCGAAGCTTCATTTTATCGTGGATTTTCCTCAGAACAAAGTTAGCCTATACCTATGAGATATTTTTTTAGATTTTCAGCGATACTTTTTTGTCAAATAGGAGCATTAAAACATTGAGGTTTCTATTTGTATTCCTGGCACGATGTATAATATGTGTAGAATATATGTGTAGTCGAGCTTGTTTGATCTCTGCATCAGCACTCGTGCTTAGATTAAAGTATTTAAATTAAGAAAATACAGTACTCGTGCAATTTCTTGTACCAATACTCATGCATTACAATACTCGTGGAATACTCATTTTAGCAGTGGGTTAGAGTCCTCATTTCATCACTAAGGCATGTGGGTCACATGAAGTAGATCTTCTTCACATTATTTTCCTTCTCATCTTGATTTTACATAACACAAGGTCATCAAAAATTACATTTACGTTAAGAGTTCAGCACATTTAAACAAACTAACAGAAAAACGTTCAAAATTGAACACTTTCTTTGAAGTCAGACAAAGAAACAGCCCCGATCTTTCAAGCACTGCATCGTTCCGTCAGCCATTCCTCCTTTAAAACACATAAAAACAAAAAATTACTCACCAAATAAACCAAAAAGTGTATCTTAGGATAACACAAATCTTTACAAACCATATGCGTAAACTTTGATCTCTCACACATTGTGTCTGGGATGGAAATCATGCGAAGCTAATCATTTACTTCCATTGGATTCCTGAAAATCATACGGAGCTAATCATTTACTTCCATTGGATTCCTGAAAATCATACGAAGCTAATCCTTTACTTCCATTGGATTCCTGG
>JACJUY010001063.1:20237-49353 GCA_014220935.1 Platorchestia sp. MABIK | reverse complement strand
GAAATCATACGAGCTAATCATTTACTTTCATTGGATTCCTGGAAATCATACGAAGCTAATCATTTACTTCCATTGGATTCCTGGAAATCATACGAGCAAATCATTTACTATCATTGGATTCCTGGAAATCATACAGGGAAAATCATTTACTTCCATTGGATTCCTGGAAACCATGCGAAGCCAATCGTTTACTTCCATGAGATTCCTTCAAAATAGATGCCGCCGCTATGACCAGCAGCGCCATGCCACCAAGTCCGGGACCAGACCTGGAGGTACAGGAGGCACTGGCTGCGCTGTCATATGACGCAGAAGAGCGTGCCGTTTCACTTTACGACATACATTAGTGTGATTAAAATATGTCCTGTTTTTTGATGTATTATAATTTAGAATTGGAAAATGTATGTCATGAATATCATATCTTGTACTCCATGCTTTCGTTTGATTGGTCGAATTATTTGAGCGTCAAAATCTGGTCTCCCCATGATCATGACACCGAGTTATGTGAAAATGTCATCGTTCGCAAGCAAAAGTTAAAAATTTAGTGAACTTTTTGCAGTTGAAAAGTTGGTCTGCATACTGAAGAGAAGAAAATTTTTGTTTCAGCGTTTTCATGTCATCGTTTTCCATTAATGCAGCATGAGTTGATATTTTCGCAGAGCCCAAAAATGAACACAAACTATTCATACGGCTGATATTTAACTTGACCTGACTGCTACGAAAGGAATTTTTGTTACTTGTCAAAAGTATGTTTCATGCATAAATTATAATCTGCAAAAGAATCTAATATTTATGTGCCATTTTTTCGGGGACACTTTCAAACCTTGCTTTCATTTCTAATTCTGTGTTCCCATCGAGCTTTTCCCAAGCATCGTTCTGAACATTGCCCGATCGCATTTTTGAAGGTTATTTATAATCCATAAAACTTATAAACACAAGTGTGAACGCAACGCAAAGAATTTAAGCGTTGGTTATTTAGGGCAAAATAACATTGAGACCTAGAACTTATCTATGACCTTTATTCTGTGTTGAAAGAAATTTTATCAGGTGAAGCAGAGCGTAGTTTTTAACTGGTATGATCATGAAGTATGAAGAGCAGGAAGAAATGAGAAATATTTAAAATTAGTAATTTTCACCACCAATAAACATAATTGTTTTGTTAAACTTCAGCGGATCACAGAGTTGTCATTTGTAAACATTGAAAAAACCCTTGATGAATTCATAAAATATACGTATGCAAACGTACACGGCCCGTCAAAAATGATAGGATTCTATATTTTTCTTAAATAAATCTTCCAGATGCTAATAGTTTCCGAGATTGGAAAATTTTTGTATTTGTGCACTGGTGAAACTCGTATTAAGATGCGGTCAATAAGCACCATATAATAGCCTTAGGAGCGTGACAGAGAGACGGACCAAGCAAGCAAGCTAGAAACAACTATGTATTGTTATAATTATTCATTATTACCTAAGGAGTTTTTGAAAAAATTTGCTAAATCATTTTCCTCTCGAAAAGTTAAATTTTCTTTAAAAATAGATTCAATTTTTATTGCAGCTATGTTTTTCGGCTTGTAAACGAAAGTGAGCGGATGTCAAGTTTTTTACATCATCTGAATGGTATCTATGATATCATTCAAATACATGTGAATTATTGGGAGCGTTGTAGACAGGAGATACATTAATATTTATACAGGGGGTCCAGAAAAAATGCATCCACTGACCGATATATATTTACATATGTATGCATAATACCGGAAATAAATCAGAATCAAACTGCTGTTTGGTTCTGGTATCATGCATACAATTATTTCGGTCAGTGAATACATTTTTTGTGGACACCCTTTATATATGTATAATAAAAACTAAGCAAATTTATTGTAGAATGGCCGGCCAAAAATGGCGGGATTCAATATTTTCCTCTAATAAATTTTCCAGATGTGAATGACAAACAAATATATCTATTCTGATAGTCCCCGCGATTGAGATATTCTTGCACTTCTACACTGGTGAAACTCGTATCACAGAGACGGTTATTAAGCATCTTCATATCAATGAGCTGTTTCTTAAGAAACGGAAACTTAGCAAATAAATAAACACACCAAGGGTGTCATTAGGTAAGGTAGAATGTATATCTTTGATTTAAATATGTGTTTACTTATTATGAATGAATGGTAGTCTTTGGTGCTCATCTAGCATACCTCCCGGATCAGAAATAATGAAGCACATCTAAAATAAGTGTCACCTGGGAGCTCGAAGACCACTGTGTGCATTGCAGTGATGTAAGCTATAGTTGCTTCGCAAGGCGTAGTGAAAGTGTTGGCATTATAAACTACTTTATTACAATCAAGCCTGATACATATCATCTTGTACATTGTTTTTCAAATGCCTTGTAACTAACACCAGGACGCAATGACGGTTACCCCCGGTCCAGCCAGTACCCATTTCCGATACCTGTGTGGAGTGGGGAATTGTGGCCAGTTTCCCAACGGGGAGAAATACGGGGCTGCACTGCCGTGATTCGAACTGTCGACCCTTCCCGTGAAGAGCTCCCGTGAAGAGCGTGTCCTTAGCCACTCGGCCGCGGTGACCACGGTGATGAAGGCTTCAATGAATGACTCAAGTTTTACATCTTTGGAATTTTTTTAATTAATGCCGTCAGTGCACTACTTACACTTCTAATTATTCCAAGGTAGTAGAGCAAATTTTTCTGTAGTTCAAATAATTTCAACACGATTAATAATTTTATCTGGTGTAGTTGTTACTCACTTTGCTTACTTACATTTCGATCTAAAAATGGCGCCAGATAAAAGAAAACTGAACTTAAAATAACCATTTCAAATCAATAGGCAATATCGCCGTCACTACATGTACGCTTGCTTTTACTTAGCTGGGCGGCAAGGCCCCTGATTTCAAGGCTTGGGTTGAGTGGTATGAACTGCCATGTTTCCCAGTTATTTTGAATCAACTATACGCTTTCTTTAATTGGCCTTTTTATCTTATTTCTAAAGTCAGGAATATGTGTACATTTCAGAGCATTTTGTTTCTCTTCCCGGTATTGGTCGATTCTTATTCATCAATGCAGTAAACTTTAGTAGCGTAATTGTTTATTAATAATTGTAATTTATTACTTGTTGTTATTTATAATTATAAGGTCTTAAAAACAAGATTTTGTTCTTAAATTTGATATTCGGATTTATTACTAAAATTTCTAATGTTATTGTACTGTTACTCTGGTATTTTTAATGCTAGATTTCCAGAAACGTGGAATTGACTTTATCTGCAAGCAAAAACAGTATCAGATACACATAGTTCATTCTGTTGAGTAGAACACTTAGTCCTCAAATACGAGGGCAGGGTTTAGGGGCAGTTGCATCCGTTCTCTACATATTATCTAATTTCCTCTCTTTCTTGGAGCTCTTTCTCATTACATGTCCTTTCTAAGTCTCGACCTGGTCATCGGCGGCGTTTTCGAATCGTCGAGAATGCCTTATATTGGCCTTCAGTGTTAGCTCTTCAATTCCATTTCGTGAAAGTTCCAGGTTCCAGACACATGTAATTCCCTCGCTTCTATCCTAGGATAGATTCTGAAGCTAGTGGAAGATTCTCTGAAGTTCTTTTGCTAGGCTTTACGTTGCTGGAGGATATTTTATTCTAGGGTAAGATATTTTAAGATTTAGGTAAAACTTGTATACCCGAACCGTCAAAAAATAACGTCATTTACACACCCTGAAGACAAGTGTTCTTCAATTGTGGTAAATCTTTTGTCCTACATTAGTTATTCATTTGTGAATATGCAATTTCTCTTGCTATGAGCAAGTGACCTATAGACTAAGGTTCAATAAATCACGTAATTCATTCAATAAGCTGGTGGTAACGTAAAGCGTGAGTGTCTAATTGGGTCTGCCGCTTTCAGCCTATGATTCGTTCTAAAATCAAATCGGGTACTCGTGTGTGCAAAGACAGGAAACCGGGATAAAATTAACAATCTTTTGGAAAGTTTTAAGAACTACTGGAAGGAGAAGTTGAAACGTAGCAACTAAAAGCTAGAGAAGTTTAGGCATGACGATATTAAGGATGTACTCACCAGATTTCTATTTATATGCAAGCTTCCGTGATCACTATTATCTGCACATAGAGATATTAGTTCCGGCACGTGATGAGTACGTGCGACAGTTACAATGAAAGAAATACAAAGGAGGAAGACGGGTCTGTTTTTTGCGTGTGTTTGCCGGGAAAAGTGTACGTAATTAGATAAGGAACTCGTCAGGCAGGTGTCGCACGCACGTAGAGACCTGCAGTTCGCACAGACCTCGATGTTGTCCTACGCGATGATCAGGGCTAACGACCGGCAGCACAGAGCGCGAGTGAATATAGTCCGTGATACATGTTACGTTATCAAAATATATCCAATGAGTTCTTGGAAAAAGACAGATTTTCTATTCCGTGATTTTAGATTTTCGGTCTGGGGGTAAAACGAAGGCCTTAAAAGTGATGGAAAAGCTGTCAAAGCCTCAAAAAATATGGTTTACTTGTCGTGGTTTATGTTAGCATTGCATGTTTTGATCTTGCATGTGTGTCTCACTCAACCTACGTACACCTCGCAAGCTTAAGTAAATTTACAGAATGGGGGTAGAGTGGGAGTTTCGGATCGTGCGAGAGATGCTCGGCCCTTCACTGCTGTACTCGGGGCAATTTCAAACCAAGATAATTCGCGAATTCAATTTATGCTCACGTATTTGAAAATCACGAGAACATCACTGGGATCTCGGAATTTAGAGAATTAAGAAATGGGAGTATCTGTACAGCTTCTCCTCTAGTCATTCCAGCACTTCTTCCTTCATGCGTGACTTCTTATGCAAGCCTCGTCTTCGTGAGCGTGCTGTGCGCATCATACTTGGTGGCAGTTAACTCGCCACCCTTCATCTAATTTTCCGATGTGATTAACACTAAGATGTGATTATTCAAATTTTTCTACATTGACACGAACTTCAGACGGCTTTGAATATGTTATATTAATAAAAAATTATGACTATCTGGAGTACAGCATTTAAAAAAATTGCAACAATATTTAGTTTTAGTTTCATCCTTATTTTTACATTTTAAGTGCTTGAAGGAAAATTTTTCATAACTGTAAAATGAGCATTCTGAAACAAGTGAATGTTGGTTCGACACTGTATTCTCCATGAACCAAAAAGTATTAAACAGAAACAAGGTTTGCAAGTTTTGTCAATGAAAAAACTGCTCCAACAGGGAAAACGCGTTAACGAGGGCTTTGAATTAATGAGGTACGAAACATTTTCTTTCGTTTTTCCATCGATCAGGTCGAGGTTTTGAGAAATACAGTACTCGCAAAAAATTCCAGGCAAACCTTCTGAGAATTATTTTAAATGAATATCAAGTTTCCAATTTCAATTGACATTTGTTTCAATACTCAGAGGTTAACTTTTACATTTTAATAGAAAGAACGAAATAAGTTTATAATCAAACTGATTCTACATTTACGAATAATGGCAGTGGACTACACGCTTATGTAGGTAATCGACGGGATATTTTCAATCAAGTGGCCCAGATTTTCAGCCACAGTTGTTATATGTGATGTACAGCATGTGAGGAATGAACTTACACAACAATGGCCTTTTAACCTGTCCAGCCCTGTTAACATCAGTGCAGCACCCCTACCCTACACTGAGAGAAATTTGGACACACGTGTGTGCGTGTGTCAAACAGTTCTCCAGATAATTATTGATACATATTGGTGCATGTGTCATCTTTGAACACACGCTCAAGCGGTTGAGAAAGTGCAACCAGATATTCACGTTTCAAATGACCAAAAAATTTGTGTAAAAATTTAACTTCATTTTGATTTCGTGAATGAAACATAATTCACCTCAGAAACCCTAAGACCTTTACTACTTTTTTATCAAATTCTTAGATATCGTCCGTTCATTAGTGTAATCACTAGCCAGTCTGAGAAAATGAAACGTTTATGAGAAATAGCGCTGACTTACGCTAAGTGTGTCATGGTTGTTACACATATGTGGGTCGTATCAGCCTATGATACACAAAAGTGTGTCACAATATATTGACTGATGAAATGCATCGATGACACACTTTCGTGTGTCGGTTTTGCAACAAGTTGACGCATAAAAGTGTGTTGAATAACTGATACACCTAATAACCATCGTACTTCAAATCAGTTTAAATACTGCAGGATATAAAAATAGCATCAAAAAGTAGTAATTTCTTCATACACATTGCCCCAATCGGTAAGAGGACACTGAGAAACTTCTACAGGATTCATCATTTGAAAATGGTTGCCACTGCTCATGTTAGTAAATCCACATCAAAAAAATGCACTGAGACTCCTATACATACGTAGGGGCGCTTCAAGAAGCACATTTATTTTTTTCACTAACCCTTAGAAATTTCCCGGTGAATGTTGTACACGCAGTGAGTCAGGCTGCATCGCAAAGCGATCATTTTGAAGATCATTCAGAGCATCGAGCG
This sequence comes from Platorchestia sp. MABIK, assembly GCA_014220935.1. Classification (NCBI taxonomy): domain Eukaryota; kingdom Metazoa; phylum Arthropoda; class Malacostraca; order Amphipoda; family Talitridae; genus Platorchestia; species Platorchestia sp. MABIK. The sequence continues at coordinate 42,849 of JACJUY010001063.1, read as the reverse complement.
CACGACGTACGGGCAGCGTCTGGCGCCACTGTAATGTCATACATCCATGACACCAACGTTACGTTGTGAACAAATCATGCTTTACTTCACTTGAATTGTGTACGTTTCTACGCGCTCTGGAATAAGAGACAACGAGCCCAGCGAGAACTCGCCGGCTGTGCTGCAACAACCTGCAGCGCCACGCGCCTGCATCCCAAACGTCGCTGGTCTAGCGGGAATGGGCGTTGAATTCCAGACCCCTATTGTTTTTATCCACTACTGTCTGTGATGACAGAGTACGCATGCTTTAAAATTTATTCATATGAAAGTATTGTGTCTTACACTTCAGACACTCGTAGCGTTTAAAACATTGGATGTGTTCCTTAACACTCAGCATTCGATCCTCTCACAAAATATACATACGCTGGATGACTTTTTCAAATCCCCGCTATATGTTAAAGAGGAATTAATAATATAAAAAAGCATCAATGTGAATAAGGTACAAAATTTTTGGCAACGGTAAAATTCCTTCTAAGTTCAATAACAAAATAAGGCCTGGTTACGGCGCTATTCTTTGCTAAATGGCTTATCAGGACAATGAATGGCAGGCAACAACGCTGCCAATGAATGGCAGGCTCAGCAGGCAACAACGCTGAACGATAGTTCTGATCTGTTGAAGATTTTCATTTGATTATCATTATCTCTCTATTCCAGAACGCCAGGCCTTATTTTGTTACCTTAGTCTTGGCTGCCTAACAACAACGTTTTTTTTAATTAAATCGAATGGAAAGTTAACTGTATTGCAGATCTATTTTTCAGAAAACTTCCTATCAAAATGCTTTGAATTGTAGAAATTACTGGGTGTGCACTATAATTTTCTTGAAGCTAAATTTCAGAAGGAAAATAAAGGAGAAAGTAAACCCAGACAGACCCGAGGCTGCGGTGCGTGCAGGTGTCTCAACCAAATGCTCCTGACCTGATCAGTATGCTCACACCTGCAACGTAGCTTAAAATTTCAGTCTGCATTTTCTCTGCTGCTGAAGCCAACAGTCATTAATTCGTCAGCGAGACAAGTCAAACTCATCAATTTTTTCAGCTCGAATAGCAATCTGACACGGCTGCTCACAGTTATTTTTTCATAGATTCTGGAAACTGAAATTTGTATGCTTCGAAAGAATAAATTACATTTCGACTTGGTGAACTTCGTACATCCTCATCATCTGTGGCACTGAGCTCTGCCACAGCTGCAGCGTAAGAACGTGTGACTGCAAACTGTGCACAGTGCGTTGAGTTCGGCTCTGATGAAGCTACTCTAAAGCGCCCATTTATCATAGCTGATTTCGGAATTGCAGTTGCACGCATGCGTGCGGACTGCGGAGTGAGGAGACTGCTCTAATAACGTACCTGTACGATGCCCAACTCCGTAATGCTTTAAAACCCTCTGTCCACACCCTCGGCTGTTTTACAGCCAGTGTACATTATGAACAACTATTAAAATAGCACATTCGGTGTATATACGTCGAAACTATTAAATAACACATTCGGCGTATTTACGTCGAAACCACGCCGTAACACTTTCAGGTTTGATGAATATTAGTAGATAAGTAAAAGAACACAACAGACAAAAGGTTTCAAATTCAGATTCACCCTAAAACTTGGTGACCCGAACCCTCGCAGAGCTTCGCCAGCTCACAACTTGTCCTATAATGTCCCTTGTGATATAGACTCTAAATACTTGATACAATAACAAGTTTTAATCAAAATTTCCGTAGCAATGGCACATCAAAATATCTAGCATTTTAAATTTTGTAGAATTATCACTGAATTTTTTTTAATTCGTCTGATATGAACTCATTCTCGATCAATAATCGTTTGCTATGATATTTTTGCAGACCAATTCAAAACACGAGCGTTGTTCAACTCCGCCTATAAAACAGCTGCCAGTAGCAGAGTTCATCTGTCGCGTGTGTTTACGCTACCTAGTAAAGAGAACAAAATTAATAAACTATCCCGTCGGAATAATTTTCAGTTTCAGAGAACAGGTTGATTTCAATAGCAAAGCTCTTTGAGCAATCGCTGTGTTCAAACGCCGATGATGAAGATGTTATTCGTATTGCAAAACGATCCAGTAATGAAAATCCTGTACGTTTTCAGTTTTGTTTCGAGGCGCAGTATATTAAAACTTAATTTCTCAGATGATTCCATTTGATCAATCTTTCCAACGACTGGGCAGTACGATTTTTCCTTAAAAAATATCTATTAGAAATGTTCAAATTACCTGTCACGTACGTAGTGTAAATCACTTCGAACTTTAAATAGTTTTAAGGGGTGCTCGGAGGCCTCTCTCAGACAGACCACTTCACTTCATCACGCGCACGCGCAAAGAGCCATTGGAAACATTTTCTTACAGGTTCGTATTGAGCGAACGTGAAGCCGAGCACTCTCCCTTGAAAGTAACACGCAAATATTTGAAAAAAATAGTGCAAAATTAAATATGTGATAAGTTTCAAAGCAGTAATTATATCAGTCAGTGAAATTACACCAATTTTCAAGGCGACAGCTGCAGGCTCACAAGCTAAGTTGAAACATAGCTGGAATGGGCGCGACCATTGCTTTTAATTGAATACAAAAGAGTTCGACGGAAGCTCTTGTACAGATTTGACCAGGAGAAGAAGTGGCTGGTGATCATGCGGGAAGAAAATCAGGTTCAAAAAATATCAGAACGGTGATCACCCACCCAAGTTTATATCCACGTATCGTGGTTCAAATGCCACTTTGAAACGTACAGAAAATTAAAAGAGAAATAGTTAAATACGAGTGTTCAGATCAAAGGACACAGGGGAAAATCGGAGAGTGAAGTCATGCATTAAGCAAAAATATTTCAATTGCTGTGCTGATACGAGAAGAGCGGTAGCATGCCAACCCATCATATCAGTTAGTATTACAAGTTAACCATCTTTACCATACAATTTTTTAGTGAGAAAATAGCGTAAAGGGTGTTGACATTGAAAGAACAACAATTTTTCAAGGGATGCCTATCAAGACATCAGGTAATTCGACCTTCTACTATCATTTTCTAATTTTAAATAGCAATTATTAAATTTATCAAATTATTCCAATATCATGGCAAAACAATGTATAATAAGGGGTTCATGTAATAAAAACAGAATGAAACACAGTTGCAGCAAGATGCTGAAGAAGTTTGGAGGTAATACATCACCGCTTTGCTGTGAAATTCTTCTCACGACAAGCGTTTTACGAAAACTCCACATAAGAACAACTTCAAGGGAAACGCTGCCACTTCTTGATATAATCGGACTAAGTCTTCACCGCTCCTATGTATGCCAAAACTTCAAATGTAAGACAGTTCCCGTTTAAAAACGAGATGAACAACCGAGAGGTGCTAATGAATGGCCCAGTAAAAGACATTCAACAGCCCAAATGTAAATACGAGAAAAGTAAAGGTGAGAATGCATGCGAGTGAAATTTCCCAAGAAGCCAGTGCGTAATGATGATTCACAGTTATACAAAATGGTTCGCTCCAGATTTGAGGTAGTCGTACGGTCTGTGAATGCGTGTTATTTACTTAGTGGACGGTTGCTTACTGCTGGCCTACTTCCTGGGTGTCTTGAAATCATTGCTGTACTACGCTGGTTGCGTGATCGATTTTTTATACAGAAGTTGAAATAACGAATCACTGAATATTCAGTGAACAAAAGTTGACACCTGTTTTCTATTTCTTTTTATAATCGAGGACTGTGTCTCAAAAGGCATTACCATACGAAGGAAATACATTTTCATTCTTCATGTTTTGAAATTTAGTGAATTTTATGAGTTAACACAAGGCAGCGTTGTCAGAGCTTAAATTTAGAGATAATATACCAACGCTGATGTCTAGCAATTAGGGTTCTTTAATGTTATGGATTCAACCACCTAGCTTTCCTGCATCGGCAGAAATGACAGCAGGAAATGACTGTATTGACGGTCAGAAATGATGGCAGAGGGTGTGACTGCAAATGATGAAACTGGTCATGCATACAAGCAAGCAGCTATCCAACCACTTATTAATCATAAAATTATGTATGAAATAATATTCTTCTGTTCTCAAAGTGGAAATCAGAGTTATTAACGCGCGTTCAGTGCACAAATATTAAATGGAAAAAACAAAACACATTTTTTAAACACAAGCACAATCTTTTCCCTTATTATGGCAATAAAAGCAAATTTTATTTATTCGCGTAAAGTGTAAATCCTTCCAAGCCCTTTTATTTTTGTGTTATTACTCTTTATTGTCCTTGAGTACGTAAGGGTGATAATCAAGGTTACTTCGCTCATATCATTTCCTGACTCATCACAAAAAATAATTTCCTTGATCTCTCCATTTTGCGATCAAGTTTCATGAAGCTTCAATGAATTAAGTTTTATTGACAATTACAATGATGAAACAGCTTTTAACCTGTGAAAAAGAGTGAAACACAAGCTCATTAAGTAGGATGTTTTCTCTTGAACCTCTTTCCCATTTTTTGCGAATTATCTCGAGCGAAGCGAAGCTGTTTGCATGGTAAATGTAAGGTCCAGGTACGGGATCGAATCGAACACCCTCTCGAGGGATCGAGGTGAAGCGCTCTGCTATTGCGTCACGAAAAGTTTCGTTGGTGCATGACACGTTTGGAGAAAAAAGCTAAGAACAAAAAATGATATTAATTAAGTGAGATTCTAAAGAACACCATGCTTCCTCTTCTCTGGGACTACGAAACCAGTCATCTACGGACATGAGCGCCTTGTTGCAGACCATGGCGTCCACATTTCATGCCCAATCTCGTTCACCATCCCGCCTTCCCGCTCTTTAAAACGGACCGAGGTACTATACGCATCTCTACGGTTCAGGATATTTGTTGTTATGTTGATTCATGGCCCTAGTAAGAAATGAGAATATTTTGGAAGGTGATAACTAAAATATAATTTCTAGGGTCTAAATCAATGTAAAGATGATATTTTACGGGTCAGAGTTTTTTCACGAGTCCTCATGTTGGCCACTCACTCGGCGTATGCTTGTACCATTGTGCTTCAAACGCGAGTCTAAAGTAGAGCAGTAAACTTTCAGCGGCGAGTGAGTCCGTTGCCTTGCAATACCGCCTCAGCAGCGCTGCGAAGACTCCCCCAGCATCGCCTTCACGCAGGGTGTGGCGAGTCCGCACTCGACTCATTCTGGGCCTTCCGCTCAATCATTACTACGCCTGGAATTTGGATTGTAATCTATATCAACGAGGAGTGTCAATGAAGGGCTAGTAATCTAAAGAAGAATAACTCATAAACAATTTAAACAATTTGTTTACCACAAGTGATACAGCAATAGATTGTGTTTTAGTCTGGTAAAATGGACATATTTGACTATAGCTACTTGTGGGCCCGAATGGGTGCAATCTTTCAAATTTAAATATTCTTGTCCGCATTTCACCTCGTTGAATCTGCTTGCTGGGGTTCAAGCATGGAATCAATTTCTGAGCCGAACGCCTCCAAATCACACCTGCATTCATACGATGGGTGCGTCGTAACATGCATAGATTCTTCGTTTGTTTTTCATTCAGAGTTCCTTTAGGTTATAAAGTGTGTTGGTGAATTCTTTGTTGGTAATAAAGGAACGATAATCCATTTTTTCTCAATTACCCGCTAGAAAAGAACGTGAAAAGAAGACTTATTTATTAGAAAGTTTTTTAAAGAATTTAAATTTCTAAATCGTTCTCCCAAAGGTTAATAAATTAACGTTGAGATGAGTGAAAATGTCAGAGAAGTGACGATGGTCGCTCACATCTGATGTAATAAGGACAAGGAAAACATCTTGATCATGACCTTGAAAATTTAAAGTCAAAATGGTGAGCAGGCTAATGTAAGAAATCACAAATTTTGAAAGCAACAACACGCATAAAAAATGTACCAATCAGGAGAACTCAGATTGAATCGGAGCAAATCGCCAGGAAATTGTGTCCAGCCCTAACCATGTGAACAAACAGTGAGACCCTTCTTAGATTGGTTTTTACAGGTACACTCGCCTTTTAGCTTCCTGCGTGTACACTCGTCTTAACAGTCTTTATTTCTTCGGGGTATTTCCAGGGAACTAACTCATCATTCAGTAAATAACGATATCAAATGAGGAAATAACACAATTTTCCTCTATAGTTTGCATAAAATGATATTTTTATTCCTACAGCTCACGGATTTCTTCTACCACGTATTTGCATCACATCCCGCTGTCTCCGTGAATTCTCTACAGCCTGCCTTCTGCCGTCGAAATCGGAAGTTCTCTGAAGTACTTAGTCTTGATCATAACATAATTTCATGATGAAATAAAATAGACGTGTTTACCGACTAAATAGACAATAGACAGCGATCTTAGATGCCGAAGACTTAGACTTCAACATTTTGACGTTTCAGGAATGCCCAAAAAATTTGATGCCTTCATGCGAAACATTTATGCAATAAAAAGAGTTCATAAGTTCCTATGTTAAAAAAAGGAGAATGCGCCACTTTGTTGTAGGTTGGGCATTGCTTTACGCATAAAGGATGGGGAAATTAAGTGAATGAAATTCTTAGCAAAGTATTAAGCTCAAAGTATTAAGCATTAAGCTTAAGTGTATCAAGTGAATGACGGCCTGAGATGAACACAAAGAGACCGTAACTCAACCATACCATGACTGCATGAATCATTTCAGAAGCGACTTACACACTGAATCTAGAGGCACTGCCACCTACTATAAATTACTCACATTCACGGTAAAAACATATATCCCCTGGACCAATGATAAAAACTACCACTGAAATAAAATGAATCTCAAATGGCTTTTATATGACTTGCTTCTTTAGTAACGAATTGAAATCTATATCGAATCAGGAGTAATCAATTTACCTACCCGTACAACAGATGAGCTATCGAAAGAACAAAAGTCATGTGCCTTCAGCAATACGATCGAGTGCACTATGAAACGCTTCTCAAAACATTATGCATTGTGCCATCGATTGGTTTTGAAAGAATCAGTTTAGTATTCCGGCATCTACACTATAATTTAGCAGCGCAACTATATTATAAGTGATCCAGATAATAACATATCTTTAACAAAAGATTTCAAAATCAAATAGTTTGAGGCAATGATACGTAAATCCTCTGTTTCTCATGTGATTTTTATATTAAAATCTGAAATGCAACTGTGCGCGTTCATCTCTAACAATGCAGGTCGAATTCGAGTGAGGAAATCTCTGAAAAAACCTGGTAGGAAAATGTATAAGTGCAAAAATTTGTTAACGTTAGCTCAAGATTTTTAGATTCATGACCCCCATGAACACATCGGAGTACGCATTTCTTTTCACTGCAATCTCACACTACAAGATTCACTTGACAAGATCTAAAGAAACCGGCGTAACTTTTCGAATTCATTTCTTCCCACTCAAAGTGGGAGCTTGTTTTTTTGACTTGTATATCATCAAAATGAAGATATATACGAAGAATCTCGAAAATACAATCTTATTTTTCTATATTTTATTTTGAACAACAATCGTTTTTGTTATTAACAGGAAATAACTATACCTTTTGTTATGAACAGGAAATATCAATATCTTTTTCAAATGAAAAAACTGGTAAAGTAAAAAAGGCTGCACATGAGAGGCGTTTCATCAAATCAATATAAAAGATCCTAACATACTCAATGAAAGCTTTGATTTTATTGTTAATGGTGTACTCGCTCGTTGATGGCATTCTCCCCGTTCCAACTCGTAGATGCCATCATTATCCTCTAATTCCTCACATTTGATCAGCTTAAAGCGACTCAACTGAAAAGAAACTGGGGAAGAAAGAGACATACTTGAAGTCTCTGCTGTTGACCGGAGCATATCAATTGCATCAACTTTCGTTTAATTTCGTCGGAGAAATTTACAGCTGTGTACCTACTGGTTTCTTCCCCGGTGAATTTTAAGCTGAAATAAAAACATGAAATGTGAGAATAAAAATTTCTTATCAATAAAAAAATTTAAATCATTTTAAATTCTACAAATTATTGCACAAGGTATCATTATGAATCGCCTGCCTGTTGACCTTTGAGGAATGCATGAGAGAAGTAAAACAAAGTGCACTTGAAAAGCTGTATCACCAGGGGAGAGATTGGCAATTTGCTCTTGAAATTAAAAAACGCTTCACGATTGGAAGTTGATAGAAATGGCGTTGCGCTGTAGCAGATTAGCCTCTGGAATTACCCTGACCCCAGTTATTCAATTTTAGACTAGCTTATGATTCACTTATTTCTCGGTGAAATACTCCAATTACAGAATATCAACAACTTCATGAGGGCAGATCAGAAATTGCACATTTCACATGCTACTTTTTGTGGCTTCCAGATTGTTGTTCAAATTGTGATGCCAATTTCTGAAGCCCTTCGATTTAAAGCATTTCCGCTGGACGAATAATAAGGATCTGTGTTCATTTAAATGCTTTTTTAGAATTTGTGACACACCGCGAACAAAGCCTGTAAAAAATTTCAGTACCAATATTTATCCGTGAAGACGTTCTCCTCTATTCCATTCGATTATATTCATCTCAGAAATTTGTGAAATTCCCTTAATCTTTGATAGTTATTACAATTATTCAAGATAATTTTGGAATTCACTCTGCACAGACCATTTTAGTAAGACCTTTAAGCTTGTACTTTGTCCTTTCAGTTTTAGCGGACAAAAAGAGTGCTAGCACCCAGTGGAGGTAAGGCAAAAGCTGCTCAGAAGCGGCTGCCGTTGTCCTAGTTTCAGGCGCCCCTGAACCTTCCCTAAACTTCGCCTGACCCTCGCCCCAGTGTCCTGCCCCCTCCCTCCCTCTCCATCTGTCTGCTCCTCAGCTCCAGACTCGTTTTAATATTTCAACATACCTAAACATGTCGTGGATCACAGTCGGCTATAGTATAATTTTATGTTCCTCATTTCATTCAGTAGTGGCGTACGACGGATGTTGGTGGAAGTTTTTACCCCGTGCATTGAGTGAACCTTTCCCAGACTTTCCTTTCTGACGCCCTCAAATTTCTCCACGAAAGAAAGCCCCTACCCCCGCGACCTCCAGCACCTCCCTGCCTGCTAACATCATAAGAATTTCAGTTGTTTTAGACCAGCAGTGAAAGTAAGTCTGGCGGTGGCCTCGTGCGTCCCAGGCCAACTGAGTTACGCGGGCTGGCAGGGACATGGGCCCGGTGAACTGGGATAGGCCAGCTGGGTAAAAATGATGAAAGCTCATAGGCGTCTGTTCAAACAGCAATTCGAATTCGGTATTCGTGTGATTGGATTACAGAAAACAAAACGTCATTAGCCTCTAAACCGACGTGAGATCTTACTACGTGCGGGAAAGCTCATACACTAGCGATGAACTTTATCTTAGCTTAGGTGAGTTAATGTTGAACTCTAGAAAATACTTGGGAACAAAATACGTTGTTTTCTGAGTAAGCAAATGGCACCCGGATTCCTTTATGGCTCACCGTAAATATATCGCCTTTATGAGAGGAAATCTAAATTGATGCATTAGAAAGATGGTATAATGCAATTTGGATAAACGCGTGTTCGATGGGAATAAAACTGCTTGTCAAAAAGAACCTTTAGTATTGCAGGCTTGGGTAAGAAAATTGCTCCACCAATGGTACTTCTCAAAAACTCGAACACTGTTGAGACACGAGAGGGGATAGTGTGTCTCGCTCGAACAATGTAAGCATGCAGCGGGTTCTGCAAACAGAAGCAACTGCTCGTCCGTGTCGGAAGAGAACAAAAATGCAGGGGCTAAAGTAGTGAGTACGATCTAAAGGAACTGTGACGTGTGAACTCTGCCGTGTGACTGAGTTAAAAATAACGAGTCAGTGTGAGTGCATTCTAATTTTTCTTAGACTCATCCGCCAATAAAGCAAAGTATTCAAGTAATAGAGAGAAACGAAAATAAGTGTACAAAGAGGTATGAAAAACACATGTATACAATTGAAATGCATACATATTAATTTCGAATATTAGATAAAAAATTAATGAGGGTAAATAATACTTGGAAGAATTTTTATGAGTTTTATCTGAAACTTTGATTAATTATAAACAGTATAAACATTTTTCTCGCTAACCATTTTACTTTGAAGTGGGCGCTCAATGTAGTTAATAAAAATGTACCTCCCCTGTGAAACGTATTCTGCTACGTTTTCTAAAGATTTTTATCAAAGAGTGCTCAGGATATTTCACATTGTGCATGGAGTGTCTTTAACGAGCTTGGCATAGCGTCTGCGTAAAGCTAGCTTGTCTCACTTCGAGCCGAGTGAGAGCAGCGGCGCGCGCTGTTAATGCAATCAAGAGCAGGGTGGAAGCAAGACGAAGTTACGAACAAATCCCCCTCATAACCACATCGGGTCGGAATATGAACTCGGCGCAAATTCCACGCAACGTCAGAAGGACAACGGCCGTGCGAGCAGGGCTGGCAGGTCACCGCCCTGCCCAGGATAAGAGGTAGCTGAGCGCCGCACTTCAGCAAAGAAAGGTCACTGGAGCACACCCAAGGTTTCACTGTAACAAACTAAAGACTTTTCTCGCATCTCGATCATGGGATACTGCGAAGGTAGATCTAAGTGTACATTAAGAAACTAAAAGTGATGAAGAAATCATGAGTAGCTCTCTAATTAGTAATAAACTATTAAATTTATGAAAGGATTTTGATTATTACTAAGGGATCCACCGGTGGTCACTGAGAGGATTTTCAAATTGCTGCTGACCGACCTGCGGCCATTAAATCAGTTTTTATAATTACTTAATGGAAGCTAAATGAAAGCACAATCCAGTCAATGTTTACGTTTTTCAAAATTCCTCACAACAATTGACTTTTGAATTGAATGTTGAACTTCATTTAACTCATCGCAAGAAACTTGTTAACGGAAAGTCAAAATTTATTAAACAACCATTGAACTTCTGAGAATTCCGAGTGATGCAGAGCAAACGAAAACAGTCTAAAGGCAAAAAATAGCCGGCTGAATAATGTTTTCTATGTGGAGTGTAACGTTAGCTTATTTTTAACTAATTGTCTTGACAACGTCTGGAGAATTTTGGCGGAGTTAGCTTGATGAAAGCCAAAATGAAGCGAATGCTTCTTAGCTTACTTGAAAGCATGAGTATGCTATGAATTGGTGAAATAAATGAGACACAGATATTTTGCACAAATAAATTCACATCTCAGAACTTGCATCCACTTGAAGAGAATGTATTATCGACGTCGTCCCAACAAAAATCCTTTCAGAGGGCTTCTGGTACAGCAAAGATACAGGGTGTTCCTACATGTTTTGAGCAGACACCCTCAGGTTCCCACAGTTTAAATAAGTATACTCAGTTCTGTTCAGGGGTATCCAAAAGTTTAATTCAGTTCAGGGGTATTCAGTTTAAAAGTTACGGAGACTAGAAACGTTGAAGTATCAGAATGTCTTGCACGAAATGTCACGTTTGAAAATGAAAGATGATCATCGTCATGAAGTGTTTATTTTAATCAAAATCTGGCCATTCCTTTTCTATAACTTTCGCTCAACGTTTTTCTAATGCATACATTCAATCTTCAAAGAACTTGTTATTTTTTTCACAAATAAACTGTTCAAATGCTTCAACTCTAATTTCTTTATTTGAGAATGTTTTATCGCCAATAAAAAATACAAAATACTTCAAAAAGTGATAATCAGCTTGAGAAATATGGAGGATGTAGTACAACTTCATGATTCAGACTTTGCAGCTTGTCGATCGTGGCTCTAGAGGTGTGGGGTCCTGGGGACCGTAGCTCTAGAGGTGTGGGGTGCTGGGGACCGTAGCTCTAGAGGTGCGGGGTCCTGGGGACCGTAGCTCTAGAGGTGTGGGGTCCTGGGGACCGTAGCTCTAGAGGTGCGGGGTCCTGGGGACCGTAGCTCTAGAGGTGTGGGGTTCTGGGGACCGTAGCTCTAGAGGTGTGGGGTCCTGGGGACCGTAGCTCTAGAGGTGTGGGGTCCTGGGGACCGTAGCTCTAGAGGTGTGGGGTGCTGGGGACCGTAGCTCTAGAGGTGCGGGGTCCTGGGGACCGTAGCTCTAGAGGTGTGGGGTCCTGGGGACCGTAGTTCTAGAGGTGTGGGGTCCTGGGGACCGTAGCTCTAGAGGTGTGGGGTCCTGGGGACCGTAGCTCAAGAGGTGTGGGGTTCCTGCCGCTAGATGTTTCATAAGGCTTCGGCGGCGGCGGGACCCAGCTTATATTCGTGCAAGAAATGACTTGGTATTGCTCGGTTGTCAAAATGTTCTTAAGATTTTAAATAAAATGTGTTTTTAAATAAAATTTTATCAGAATAAGAGACACTTAAGATTAACCATATGCACCCAAATTATCAGGCTTATACATAGTTCATAAAGAAAACTGCTCTGAATACATTTCATGCGAGACAACCTGATACCTGATCAATTCCGATGTTCACCTTTGCATCTGAATTCTCAGTTGTTCGGGTACAGCACCTGACAGTGAACGTACAGATGCCCTCAGGACGCTAGTTCACGCTGAGGAGTCGGTCTACAGCACAGCTCGGAACGATAATGGTCATAATCCTGAATAATGAACTTGTAGATATGCAGTTAAAAAATCGCTAGATCAGTCAAGTAAGATCAGGTCCTTAACCATCGAGATCTCCCGACAAGACGCTTTTGGACTTCTACCCCCGGGAACACCAAAAAAGTTCACTGTACGAAACACCAGTTCCGTTCGAACAAGAATTTATCGGCAGGATTTTTGATGCTTGTGTAAGGATTGGTGAAACTCTTTGTGTCTTCCCATGGGTTCCACAATCATTCCGCCAACGCCTTCACTCATGTATCGCAGCAGATGGACGGAATTTCGAATGCCTATGGTGACTACTACCGTAAACTTATACCCTTTATTTCTACAAAAGAAACCTATCATTCTCATTCTCTTATTATATATCATTCTCATTCATAAAACTATATTTCTTTTGAAGTAATAATTTTGAATGTCCCTCCATTCAGTATACCATGCTTATTCCTCAGATTAAAGTTTATTCAAATAATTCTGAAACACCCTGTATACATGCTTAGGAAAAGCATTTATAATTCCCTCGGAAACAATATTTTCATGGCGACATTCGCTTTGGTTGCAAAAATAAATTTTCGCGTCGAGCAACTCTTCCAACGATTTGGGTTTTAAGCTCTCACTCAATGAGCATTGATTATTTTGTAAGAGTAGCCCCAAAGAGACAAGAACTTCCAAAAAACCATTCGTATACTAACTTCTATAAAAAATGCTCTTCTCTCGTTTTCATCTCGAAAAGCTAGTTCACTCGAATAACCAGTCGCTGATGTTTATGCTACGCCTACTGTCAAACAATTTAAATGTAAACCAACATTAGTGATAGCAGTGTATCTTGAGTTATTCGTATTGAGGATATTAGTTTAGGAATACAAACTTGTTTTCATTACTCACCTTCGCTCAATACTTGCACTCAACAAAACAAGTGAAACGTTAAAGTAGCTCATAGAATGAATAGCAGTTTGGGGATTGAAATTTTATTTTCACGACTAACGTGAATACAAAGCCAATTTTTGTATGTAAATGCTCGAGAACTGAATTTCAGCGAACAGATGTACGCTTTCGTTGTTGAGTCTAAAACACTACTACCAGCAGATGGAGTTTTCTACATCAGAGGAAACAGCAGGCATTACTGGCAGACGCATATTTCAATGTCGGCAGATACAGTTGACATTACCAGAAGATACAGTTGTCGCTACCAGGAGATACAGTTGACATTTTCAGCAGATTAAGTTGACATGATCAGCAGAGCCAGTTGACATGATCACCAGATACAGTTGTAGCCACCGGCAGATACATGCACCTGACATAATCAGTAGATGCAGTAGCCAAAACCAACAGATACCGCTATTGTCAGTAGATACTATTCTCATAACCAGCAAACACAGTTGGCTGTACCAGCAAATACAGTAGGTATTACCAGTAGATAAAGTTAGGATTACCAGCAGCTACAGATGACAATGACAGCAGATTCAGTTGATCCTGCCAGCATATCAAGTCTGAGCTGTTAGCATACCTAAATTATTCAGAAAAATGAGTCATTTTCTGTTCCTGGTTTCTAAAGCCATACATCAACAGTTATAATTCATTAATATTGAAAGGCGGTTATCATAAATAGGTGTATCTATTGTGGCGCATTAAAAAACATCTAAACGCGATGAAATTCAAATGTACGTCTAGGGGAACAACAATGTGGCGCCAGCGTAGTCTAATCTTATCTGACAGAGCTTGCCAGTTTAGAAATTATTCCTTATATAATAAGTTTTAAACATTAAAATTCGGTGCGCGTCTCAGCGAGAGTCGAAACGAACCGAGGCGCTTCATTAAAATCTTTTCGCGAAACTCGTGAGAGAAATACTGACGAGTTTGGGCATTTTCCAGTCAGGAACCATACCTTATGTTCTCAGGACATTCAACCTCTGGGCCACTTTTTTCTCCCAGATAATGTTTCGTAGCACTCAGTGCTGCGATAACGTAAGGAAAGAACTCAGAAATCATCCAGTTTTCCAAAAATCAGAACTAAACTTAGACCTAAGCCAAATTACTTGCATCGATGATTACTATTTGGGTAATTAACCAAACAAATAGAAAATTAAGTCACAATTTTCGAATTAAATCCAAATTAAGTCACTTGGCTGTTCTAGTGATCAATTTTGACTTGCAGTTGACCTGTTTAGACCACAAACAAACGGAAAACATCGTACCGAAAATAGGGTGCCCAGCTGACCTCCTGGCGTCGCTGACGGAGGCCATCACGTGTCTACCATGTGGGTCTAATGCTCGTAAAAACAGTTTCTCATTAGTTCTTGAATGCTATGATGTATGGTTTCCGTGGAAAATAACAGCAATGGACTCGTCATGAACAGAAGAACAAAAAATTAGAAATAGAATTATAGTAAAGTGTACGGTTGATCTGGCATGTTGGAGTATTGAACACCGAGGCACAACGTTGTAATACGATTGTTCACCTAACAGATTTTCTGTGTTGTTTGTTTTGGGTGCTCTTTTAAATTTCGTGACGATTGTGTATGATAAAATGCGACAAATATTCTCGAAATTATAATTATTTGAAGTGGTGCCATTAGAAAATTAATTCTCTGCCGCCTTGAGTCACGGGCACTGTAAGGTTACCAAATTGCTATTGAATGATTTCAGTGCATTTGTCTTTCATTTTACGAGGTTTTTGAGTTGATTTCTGATTTCACTTTTTTACCGTCTTGGCTGTTCTAGTGATCAGTTTTGACCTGCAGGGGACTGATTTAGAGCAAAAATATTTCTTTTCATAGGAATACGTGCGAGTTATTGCGACAGATGAAAATAAAAGATTAAGTGTAACCTATTACCTGAATCTTACTGTAGTACTATGGTTCAAGGCTTTTCATGATGAGACGTGCAGAAAATATAAATTTTTAGCCTTCCTCTCCGTATAAAAATTATGGTGCCAGAGTATAGTTTGTTTGGCATGAACTCACTGATTGAAGGAATGTTTGTACTGAACTTAGTTCTGATGTGTAGCTAGTACTCTGGCATTGATTGAGAGCCTTATCGTTATTTCTCTGTTTGGGGGTTGATCTGTTCATTAGCAAATTATTAACAAATAGGGGCTTCTTCATAAAAGTCTTAAGTATCGAGGACCAAAATAAGATTGTTGGGATTTCATTTCGCACAACTACAACTAGAAGTATAAGTTAGATATCAATTCAATCTGAACGTATTGTATAGAATTTTTTTCAAAAAATCAAAAATGTTGAGCAAAATGTTTTTACGCAAATACGCTCTACACAGTCACCAACAGAAAGTACATTGCATGATCACATGTTACAGAGTAGATATTATGCAAAAATAAAACATCTATGAAGGAAATACACTTTGTATTTTTCACAAATGAAGTGTCACAGCACGATAGATGAGGCATTTTATTTAGCTTCAAAAACAGGCACAGCCCGGCCGACACCGTGGAATAAAGTGACAGTTGATGAAGCATAACTATTTGGAATTTGAATCGTCGATTAGAATTTTCAGATTAATACTGAAATAGAACGTTGTATTAAATATGCGATGGAGTGTGCATATAGATTTTTGACTCTATTCTCTCTTACTTCATAAGCTAGTTTTTTAGACAGGAAATTCCTTTAAGCTTGACTCTGTATTTCGTTGTAAGCTATATACGAGTAATACTTACTTCTTACTGTTTACTAAATTTAAATGGCTCATCACGCTGAAAGATTGGGTGAAATCGACCCAGATCTCAATCATTTGAACAGAACATATCCAAACCTAAACGACTCTGAAGACTGTAGGTATACTAATATATCAAAATTCAACGAAACCATACGAATAACTCGCCATGATTTCTCACTCCTGTGTTGGAACTGTAGGTCACTCTATTCAAAATTGGAAGAGATACAATGTACTATTGCTGAACTTAAATATAACCTAGACGTGATTAGCTTCACCGAAAGCTGGCTAGATGACTCGAGCAAAGACATGATTCGATTTGAAAATTATCATAGTTACCATTCGCTACGAAAAAACCAGCGAGGCGGAGGCATCAGTACATATATTTTTAACCACATAGACTCGAGAATCATAGCAGGTGCATCAATGAATCAGGATCATATAGAATCACTCTTCGTAGAACTGTCTAGAGATGGTTAACGCATTGTGCTTGGAACGGTGAATAGGCCTCCTACAGCCTGTCCTATATCCATCCTAAATGAACTAAATCGTATTATTTCTCAGTTCAACAGTCCTTATACAATGACAGAATAATATGCGGTGACTTCAATTATGATCTACTGAAACATGAAAGCTGTGAACCAATCTCTAATTTCCTAACAGCCTTTCAGTCTCAATCTTTCCTTCCGATCATCACAAAGCCTGCACGAAAAACCTCAGAATCTGCAACGCTGCTTGACAGTATCTTTATGACAGACGCAAGTGATTTTCTTTCTGGAATCATTACTTCTGACTTATCAGATCATTTTCCAGTCTTTCTTGTTAAGAAAAATGACTATATTGCTTGCACCAAGCCACGGGCTGAAACCTACTCATATCGCAAAGTAAACGAATCAAATTTTGAAGAAAGGCGCACCGTTCAAGACTCAATACCAACACTGCATATCTCTCAACACAATAATGCAGCGAGCATTGATGAAGCAGTAGTAAATTTGACTGAAACTATTATGGTCGCACACAATCAGTGTTGCCCAATTGTAACCCGTACAGTTACAAAACAAAAGCCCTGGATTACTCGAGACATCGTGATAAATATAAAGAAACGTCAAGCGTACCTAGCCCTCCTTTACGAAGGGCGAATATCTCGAGAAACACATAACCGATTCAGAAACTATGTGACAAATCAGATAAGGTCATCAAAAAAGAGCTACTTTGTGCGCAAGTTTACTCAGTTTAAAGCTGACGTTAAAAAGACTTGGCGCCTCCTTAACTCTGACTGTAAACCGAATAACGCTGATAAAAAGGAAATTAAACATGTTGTTCAAGATAATGTAGCATACAATGAGAAGAAAGAAATTGCTATTCTCTTTAAAGATTTCTTCGTAAACGTAGAAAAAACTAGAGCTGATTGGATTCCAAGTGAGCCTACTGATCACCTGGAATACATGGATCATATTCGAGAACACAACTCCTTTTTCTTTACGCCTACCAACTCCTCCGATGTAATTGCGTGCATAAACAACTTAAAAAATAAATCAAGTGGGTTACAAACGTTTCCGACAAAAGTACTAAAAATTATTGCTGATATTGTAGCCCCACTGATATCCAATCTCATTAACCAGTCTCTCTTACTAGGCACTTACCCGAACTTCCTCAAAGTTGCTAGAGTAACCCCTATCTTCAAAAAATGATGAAAAAACCTGTGTAAAAAATTATCGACCTATCTCCGTACTACCAATTATTAGCTAGGTATTCGAAAAAATTGTGTATAAAAAAGTGTACTCTTATTCTGAACAAAAATAATTTCTTTACGATAAACAATTCGGCTTTCCCTCTAAAAATCAACAACACAGGCAATATTAAATCACTTAAAATTCCATTATTCAAATATAGATGAAGGAAAGCCTGTCTTCACTGTATTTCTTGACTTTCGAAAAGCATTCGATTGTGTGGACCATAAAATATTACTCTCGAAACTACACTGTTATGGCATTCGAGGGGTTGCCCATGACTGGTTCAGATCATACCTAACAAATCGGAAGTAATACGTTGTCATCGGCGACGCAAAATCGGACCCACAGATAATTAGCCATGGAGTTCCACAAGGATCTGTTCTTGGGCCTCTCCTATTTCTGATTTTTATCAATGATATTATTAAATCTACATCATTCTTCAAATTCATACTTTTTGTCGATGACAGTACGCTTTCTGCGGTCCTTCCGAACCAAAATCCCGCTATAATTGCGGAGAGTATAAATAATGAACTTCATAAGGTTTCGTTGTGGCTTAAAGCTAATAAAATAAGCCTTGATATCGATAAAACGAAATATATTACATTCTTATACAAGAAAAATGTATCTCTCCCACGCATTAAAATTGGCGAAAGTGAAATCGAAGAAACCTACTCATGTAAGTTTCTGGGCATCATAATAGATAAACATCTGACCTTCAAAGAGCATATCGCTCATATTAGTTCTAAATTATCAAAATCCATCGGAATTCAAAATAAAGTTAAAAATTTCCTGCCTGAAACAGCTTTACAAATGCTCTACCGAACGCTCATTTCTCCATACATGCAAATACGGAATAGAAGCATGGCACGGAACTGATAAAAATAAAACCAACAAAATTTTTACTCTGCAAAAAAGAGCTATCAGAACGGTAAAGAACCTAGAATATAATGCTCACACAAACGATTCATTCAAAAATTTACAAATACTTAAACTTTCGGATCTCTACAATATCTCCATTTGCAATTTCATTTACAAAACACTAAGAAATGATGGCGACAATAGCCTAAAACAATTATTAATTGCGCAAACTGGTCATCACGACCATTTAACCCGAAATAGAAGTAAATTCATGCTTCCCTATTATTTAAAGGCCGGTCGCAACACAGTATCCTCTTCGTTGGAACCAAAACTTGGAACTCAATACCTGCGGAGATCCGTGAAAGTAATTCTTACAAAGTATTCAAAAGACATCTTGAATCTCACTTCCTATCAAATACTAGTCGCGTAAGACCACCAAGTCACATCTTGCCTCCTACATGTCTGGTCCTAATAATGTGATTTGCCATAGGTAACATACCGATCTTCAGTCTGCTCTTAATTGTTTTATCGAATATATTGTTAAACAAAACCGATTTGACCTATATTGTAAAATGCAGCATCAAATATCAAGTCAATTTTCTCATTGATCATTCTATTGCGAAACTAGGTTAAGTGAATTAGGTTAAAGATTATTGTACACCTTAGAATAATGTGATGGTAGGATGCCCTATAAGTCGCTGAACTTGTTCGGCCCACAGGTAGCTATACTCTAGTTTGACCATTGTATTAGCCTTAAGAAACATTCTACCTCTGTATCACCTGTGGTAATTAAATTGTTTAAATTGCTTAAATTGTTTGAATTGTTTAAATATATATTAAAAACTGGTGTTTTATACTCCTACTTTGTTTACTCTACTCATTCAGTATATGATGTGTCAGTGTACTGAATACGATTCAGTATACCATTTGAGATTTTGATGTGTACTCAAATGGAAGCTTCTGCTACTGTAGAAAACTAGAAGATCTATCATGGTCCTGGGCTCAAAGATTCAGGTAGTCATTGATGTACTGGTACCACACATGTTAACTGTTCCCATGGATAGGTAGCTCATGCTGACATTTACTGAAAAAAGGACAAAAAAGTGTACAAAAAATTGAACAATACAAAAATGAATTTTCTTTCGAAATGAACTATCTCATTATTGAAAATGAGGTCTTAACCTCTACACCTAATCCGTTCGGGACGACAAACTATGGACTATTTATGAATAATACCATTTTTCAAGTGTATGCTATGCTAATTTTGGTCTTGAATACTATTCTGCATAACTTTCAAGAACTAATCAGTGACTATTTTTCCGGAAATTAAAACTCTATAAAGAAATATAAGGTGGTCTCCCATCGTGAAGTCTGTAAATAATTTGAGCATGTCTTTCCTTTGATTCTCACACATCACTAGTGCAATTCCAGATCGATAAGGGCAATGTGCATCGAAAAATTTTGATTGAAACAATTTAAATTGTTTTTGTGTGACACAATTCATCGTGCAGAAATACGACCTTCTGACCGGACAGAACCACATCCACATGGAGTCACGCTTGTGAGAGTTTCACTCTTTGCCTTGCTTAAAAGAACGCGCTCAGTGGTTCGCAACATCCCATCGTAAAAGAACAACCGTTATTTTCCAGTTGATTTTTAAACAACTTAAAAAAGTGCTGCAATGAAGTAGTAGCACTCATCAAAGATTTCCAACGGCTTCGTTGCCTTTTCTCGCCTTACCTACGACGCCACAACTGACAGACTCAAAACGTACTAAGTAAATGAATCATCAGAAAATATTGGGACGGTTAAAAAATAAATGTCTGTTTAAATAATATAAAAGAAGATAAAAATTAATAACTGAATTTCATGGTTTAACTTCAGCTTTAAATTTTTGGGAATATATTCCAAAAAACGCTGGTGACGAAAATTTACCGTTACATCACTAGTGTAAAATGAAAGAAATCAAAAATAAGGGGGCAGATTATAAGCCGAAGCTCTTACTTGCGACACCAGAGATACAGCAGCGGAGTTTCATCAGCGCACGACCTGGCCAGCGTAAAACTGCTTTGCCACAGTGGCCGTGGCGGGAGTGTGGCGTGACTGTGGCGTGCCTGTAGCGTGACTTTTCCGTGCCTGTGGCGCTACTGTGGCGTGCCTGTGGCGTGACTGTGGCGTGCCTGTAGCGTGACTTTTCCGTGCCTGTGGCGTGACTGTGGCGTCCCTGTGGCGTGCCTGTGGCGTGACTGTTCCGTGCCTGTGTGCCTGTGGTATGACTGTAGCGTGACTGTTCCGTGCCCGTGGTATGACTGTGGCGTGACTGTGGCGTGACTGTTCCGTGCCTGTGGTATGACTGTGGCGTGACTGTTCCGTGCCTGTGATATGACTGTGGCGTGACTGTTCCGTGCCTGTGGTGTGACTGTGGCGTGACTGTGGCGTGACTGTGGCGTGACTGTGGCGTGACTGTGGCGTGACTGTGGCGTGACTGTGGCGTGACTGTGATGTGCCTGTGGTGTGCAGCACGCCACACTCACGACGGTGCAGGCACTGCAGTCAGGAAAACAAGACACAGAATCTAGTGATCATTTTCGTTGCAGCGTTGTGACTCGCAAGTTAAGTGGTTGCAGCAGGTGACGTTTCTTTTCATTGCCACTCTTCAAACAACAGTTTTTGGAGCAAAAATCTTCATTGTTCAGAAATTACTTTCCAGGAATGGCGTCTAAATTTTCCCACCGAAAGGGTTTTTTTGCAAGTTTTGGATCAAAATTTATCTTAGAAAGGATTATTTCTGTATATTGGCTGTCGTTAGGCTTCCAGAACTAAAGTGCAACATTGTCAGATATGAGACAACTTAAAATGCCGCAAAGAGTATATTTCCTCAATAATTACTGTAAACACAAGTGTTCATATGGAATCCAACTCAAAACATTTTAATTTTGAAGGCTCCTTTTCACATAGATTTTCAATTTTGGAAAATATTCTAAATATTTTTCATTTTGTGCTAATTTACTTAACAAAATCAATACATACGCTTTGTGATTTTTCGGTTTAATTTTTCAAATGTTCTGCGACGAAAGTCACTGAAAATGGATGAGTAAAATTGAGCTGGAGACGGGAAGTGCTGTCTCGACGGCAGGTGCGGTCAGGACGCAATGACGTCACTACCACACCCTCGACGCCCGCGAATGGTTGAGGTTTGGTGTGAGGATCCTTTGTCCTCACTTCTTCTTGCTTCTGATGAAGTCCGCAGAGAAACTACGAGTCGGATTTTTAATCTCCTTGTTTTCGCCCAACTTGTTGCCTTTACTTCTATTTCGCAAGAAAATTTGTCGGTTAATTGTAGTTTAATCGCCAGAAAATACGCAAGCACATTTTTAATGACTCGAACTCAAAGTGTGGCCTCTGTGATGGCGTGAGTTTGAGTGCTTCCTCGAGTTGTTTCTACAAAATCGTATAAAACTTTTTTTGATTCAAAGTTAGACACGGATAAAGCGTACAAAATGTGCCATTGATATTGTGAAGGTCTTCTAGCGACCCTAGGCTACGGTGATCGTAAATGCATCACTGATCATTCCCCTCCGCATCTTTCAAAGGAGCCTAAGCATGGTGAGTGCTACGTAGCAAATCATTTTTATTACTTCAACTCAAAAAAGGGAAGAATAGCTCGCTATTCAATTAAATTTACCTTTACAATCACTTACCATAGGGATCTGTAAAAGCCTAAAGAAGGAAGGTTCATTTTCAAAACTTTGAAGTTCCTCAAGGCAAGATTTACACAGAA
>JACJUY010001063.1:0-14643 GCA_014220935.1 Platorchestia sp. MABIK | reverse complement strand
AGTTTCAAAAGTTTAAAGCTTTAGAAGAGAGTTACTTCTCATTTTACAACTCAGAAGTAGGAAACACACCGCAGAAAGAGGTGATCGAAAAGCCCCAACTTGAAAGAGCTCGTGAAATTATCAAAGATTTATTAATTTCAAATTATTCAATTTTAGAGTTTAAAAATGTAATACAGAGAATGCAAGAAATAATTTGGATCAATGAAATCAGTGTCGGAGCGGTCCCACTTCCTACAAATGCCTGCTCAAGTGAACGTTGCGACAGAAATTTGGGTGTGTGCGTCTCTTTGAGAACTATTTGCAGCACCTCGTACAAGAAGCAGCGCTGTTTATTACTTTGAACTTTCCAACACACAGAAGCCCTACATCCAACGACCGAGGTTTCAAGATTGAAAAGGGTTTCTAGGACCACCATCATGAACGAAATAATGAGGCCCTGGTAGTAGATGCCAGAAAAACGCAACTCGAGGCGAGAAGACAAACGATAAGCTGACAGTCTCATAAGCGTCTGAACCTGTAAAAACTGTAAAACCTTTGATGAGCATCAGTATTATTTTGCAACTATCTTCTACGAAATGTTACCTAGATTTAACCTACAAACTATATTCATCTGCTATGTAAAAATCACTCTGGCTTAAAACGAGTCCGGTGTCATTTAATGGAGGGAGTGACTCAAATCATGTGCGTAGGCATTCTGCTCGGAGATCTTATGGCCCTCAGTGGCTGAAGTCTATAATACGAGGCTTTTCTGAATATTGGATAGAAAAATGAAATTTTTTGAAAATTCTTTTTCACGAGTTGCATGTGCTCTTTGATCTGAAGTCGTTAAGTGGATGAGAAGAGAACGAAAAATATTGTAATTAGATGGTTCACCTGTGTGGCGATTACAAATACTTCGAGTACGCTTTTGAGGAGCAAAAACCTCTGTGGAAAGCGATTTTAACAAAATGCGTACGAGGAAATCATCGTATTTACTTACGACTGCTGATAACTTTACAGTGACAGCCAATGTTTAGCAGAACCTCTACATTAAAAACAAACCTTTGCTCGTCATTGTCTGGCAAATACTTGCTAAAACAAAGAGAACGCAGAAATTTTCACTCAGTAAATATAGTCGGAAGGGTTTGCTAGGAAAGTTCCGGTGTTTTAAGCTGTATTTTTGCACGATGATGTTTATTCATTTACTTTGAAGTACATGCATGGTCGAACCAAGCTTACAATCTCTGATAACACATCCTCGAGCTTTCCACTGCCATCAATAAATTAATTTCCACGTCGTTTATCGTTATTATTAAATGTGGGGTTTGACTACCTGATATGCTACGTAAAGAGTTCAACAGTGGACTTAATTAAAATTTAAAGACTTCATGTAACTTTCTTAGTGCAGTGCGAGGGTGCAACATTTCAGGGCCACTTTAGCACAGCGCGCTACGCTAGCCAAGGAAAGCGTAAGCTTCTAGCTGAGACGCAGAGGTGACAGGAGAATAGAAAATGAAACGAAGATAATCGTTCAAGAGATCGATTGCACGCTGCGCCGGGCTCCTCACACGTGCATGGACGAGAAGTTAAGACTGAAAAATGAGGCCTACATACCACAAATCTAAACCCACGGATGACAGACGCCTGCACCAGTAATATTGTAAGAACTTTTCTTAACCATTTCCAAGTAAATTTACGCGGTGCCTTTCAAATGTGAGGTTTCTCAGAAAATGTGCACCTTGTTCATCACAGCCTGAACAATTTATGGTGAAGAACAGGCTTAAATTAATTGCTCTGTATTTTCAACCACTGTTTATAGAGAACAAAGCGTGACTGTAAAGCGCCAAAATCCCTTTGACCCAAGGAAAACCGAAAAGTAAAAGACGATGTTTACGGTAAAATGAAGTAACACACAACTCGTAAAACTGTTTTAAAACTCTAAAATCAATTTAGAAAACGTTAGAGTCCTAAAATTGATTGAAATAATGTTAGAAGAAAAAAAAATCACAAGTACACTGGTAAATCAAATGTTTGTCATCAAAACATTGCAAAATTGTTAAATGGGCGATCAAGCACGAAGGAGTTTACCACACCAGAGCTTTGCACGTGTCGAGCTCCTCTCAGTTCTCGAATGCTTGCAGGGCTGATGTTTCTCTCAGAGCTCTTCTTTCAAGCAGAAACCGCTCAACATTCAATGATAAATTAAAAAATATGAACCTTAATGGGAAGCAAGGGAGTACGACGCAAATTTCATTAGTATAACAGTGAAAGTTGGAAAGGTTTTCAAGATTGGGGCAAATTTTTCAATCCCTTTCTAATACATCTGTATATTATAGCTTAGTAAGCTTTAAAATTATCACCATTTTTACGCACTCAGGAAGCACCTACTCGTGTATTGACTTTCAGAATACTTGTTCAAGTCAACCATGCAGAGCGTCAATTCAACCCCGTATAGAGTGGGGCTCTGTGCGGCGTGGATTGACATTAGAAAGCCGGAGAGGGGTGCATGAAATTGGAGCTCGCCAGGATAAGCTTGAGCAGTTCAAGGATAACGGGAAAGTAGCTTCGCTCCATGCAAGTCCTGTTGCTGCTCCTGCCCACTTGTTCCTGCTCCTGCCGCGCTGCTTCTGCTGCTGCCTGCTTGTTACTACTGCCTGCTTGTTGCTGCTCCTGCTCGCTGCTGCTGCCTGCTTGTTACTACTGCCTGCTTGTTCCTGCTCTTGCCTCACTGCTGCTGCTGTCTTGTTACTACTGCTTGCTTGTTCCTGCTCTTGCCTCGCTGCTGCTGCTTGCTTGTTAACACTGCCTGCTTGTTCCTGCTCCTGCCTTGTTGCTGCTGCTGCTGTCTTCTTGTTACTACTGCCTGCTTGTTCCTGCTCCTGCCTTGCTGCTGCTGCCTTCTTGTTACAACTGTCTACTTGACCTCCTCTTGCCTCGCTGCTGATTTCTTGTTTCTACTGCCTTCTTGATGCTGCTTCTGCATTCTTGTTGCAGCAAATTTTTTTTTATAGCTGCTGCTTTCTCCTTATTGTTTCATGTGCATTCAACTCCAGCGATGGCAAGTCCAGATGCTGTAGCTACAAATATGATACTTCGAGTTGTTATATCTGCAGCTACAACAGCTTTACTTCCAACATTGCGTCCCACAATGGCCCCTGCTGTAGTAGCTTCAGCCATAACGTAACCTGCATCAGCGCCAGTGGCAACAGCTCTAGATACATAAGTAGCAGTCAGCAATATTGTGGTTGCTTGAATGAACCGAGGTAATTTGCAGCCTCGAAGAAAGAGAGTCTATATTTTTACATTATTTTACCGTAGAAAATCATGTCACCTCTCACTCGCAACATTGGTTCAAAGAAAACTATGAAAAATTTATAGAATAGTGAAATCATACAGGTTTCCTGAATTAACCTTTCCAACTTGTATATTGGGCATGCGATTACATAGTTTAATCTTTGATCAGCGAGTGCAGAATTTCTTTCTCAATCAATATTAATTGATCACTCCCTGACCCTCATTCGTTGATAGTTCTAATCTCACTTGGAAATGTGTCGTAACATACAGAAAGATAAAGTGAGACAATCAGAGTAAATTTATCTCCAATGAAAGACCCAGCTACGTAGTTAGATAAGATCACTGACGATGATTTTTTCACGACAGTGACCAGTTTAATTTGGTAGCATCTTTAGACAAAGAAAATTTGAGCATTACGGTATGTCAGCTTACTCCTGACTGATTGGTAGGACGACCTGAGAAAGAAATTCCCTCACTTTTCCCTGCTTTTCCCTCACTACTTGGTGTGGGTACAACAAACTACTGACGTCGTAGTTATGCAACTCGCAGCGTACGTATGTTCAAGTGGACTTGGCCGCGCTGCGTGCTGTAGCGTGTAGTTCAGCCGAGTCTATTCAAACACTCTATTGCTTCGACAGCAAACATTATTAGAAAATTTCCCTCTGGTCGGTCGCAGTGATGTCGTTTTCGCTCTGCCGCATGATAAACGCAGCGCAACGCAGCCACGGTGTACATCGAACGCAGCTCAGAGCAGAGGCCCCCGATTCCTGGACAGACTCGATGTTGCGTGAGTATTGTTAATGACGTAGAAAATTAGATGCTGTATCTATTGCTGCCGCCTACTCTTATCTTTTCGGACAGTTCGCATTTTTCACAGTGAAACAATTGCTCGGACAGAAAAAACTTAAATTTTAAAGCATTTATTGAAGACACATAAATGTGAAGGCTACACAAAGTATTTGATCAACGCCAACAAACATAGCTGAGGAACAATAACGGAATGTTTGTCACGTGTTTGTAATTTGTATAACTTTTGACTGTTCTTTCAAGTTTGAACTAAATCCTAGCAAGATTTGAGAGGAATCCTAGCCCATTCTTCGATATACCGACACAATCATATTATTGAGAACAGTCGTTCTTCTTTCCTTGATCGGACTGTGGTGTTTTCTTCATATATATTTCATCGGATTTGTATTTGGGGCTGACCGGACTTGTCAGTACCTTGGTATCGTTGCTTCGGAACACCACAGGAATTTGCCTGGTGTGTACTGAGGATCAGTCTCCTGCTGGAAAACACATTCAGATTCAAGATCCAGTTGCTCAATAGATTTTGTAAATTGTTTTTCAAATCTCATGATGCATAGCTTTTTCACACTTTTTTCAGTTATTTCCCATTATCGTTTCCCATTTAATGTAAAGCAGCGCCATACCACTAGGCTCCCGTCGTCATGCTTCGCACCTGGGATGGTTTTTCAGCGCGTAGGCTGTTCCATCTTTTCTTCAAACGTAAGTGATGTCCTTACGGTCTTGAAGCTCAATTTCGGTTTCACTAAACCATTAAATTCTGTTGAAAAATTAGTATTGGGCCCCGAGTTTGCTCTTGCAAACAGCAATCTTGATTTAAAATTATATTCTTCAAGAATGAGTTCTCGCGATTCAGAAGATCGAAGTTTGAGCTATTAATTGGTGTTGTTTGATTAATTGTTCTCTTACAGACTTGTGTTCCACCAACACTAGGATTTTTTAGCAATTTTCTGTGGTCACAAACGAATTAGTTTAACCTAATGATATTAGTTTTTAAACTAGTTGCTAAGAATTATCGTAAGTTAGGGAAGGGAAAAAACCAGACCGAGAAAATGTTACCTACCAACTGCCTCGTTATCGAGCTCATCTCGCGCAGGTGGGACAGAAAATTGTTGCAATAACCTGAAATCCTGAGAGTCACCAGCATATACATACACAGGGACTTGCTAACAGTAAACATCAAATGATTACGAGATGATGTAAATGAATTTATTCAAGGGATCAAGTGTGATGTCGCACAGGTGTAACCGGTGGGATAGGATTTGCATTCTGACCTGGGATCATAGCTTGCTGGAAAACGAATCTGCTTTCAGACAAATTTTCAGAGCACCAACTCACAGGATTCTCGAACGGGTTATGAAGTAATTAACTTGAAGGAAGAAGTAGTTTATTCAGTTCATGTCACATTTTCTTTAATAGAAACGAGGTAAAAAGGAGCGAAATAAATGGTGATGGAAGACAATTGCCTCACCAACCGATTTTCATTTACTGAAGATGAAAAATGTTACACTGAATTGTGGAAACATTTATAAACCGTCTAATGTTTTTAATATTATTGAGATTTTAGTGTACGCAAACGCCGAGTTTGGAACATTCGTACGCGCTTTGAAAAAAGAACGCGTATTTCTTATACAGACCCACAAATTTGCCATCACAGCGCAGTCTGATCCATCTTGGATTGTGATGCCTCTGTCAAATGTTGCCCCAGGGCAGCTACTCCGAATTGAGTCCACACGCGTCCTGATTTGAGCAAATACTAGCGAAGAGTTCACAACAACTCTACACACAATGCTTTTGGAGATAGGGTCGGGATAAAATAATTTTTAAAGGTTTCAAAAATGTATTTTGCATAATGTGACTTACATTCTGAATTTGATTTGTCTTCCTTCTGTACAACTTCTGAAAACTATCGAAATGTTATTAGCATGTGGTCACAATGATATAATGGAGTGAGGGTGTGTGCGTGTACTAATGTACGTCTGTGTTGGTCATAGTTCAACTTGTCTTCCAATTCCGCTCAATTTTACTGTTTATTGCTGTTCAATAATATGTTGTATTCGCTAAAATTACAACTCTTGACAGACCTGCTTTCTACTGCTGTTCGAAAAAGTCTGGTCAATTTTCAACCATTATTTCTGTCTTTATTTGAGCACATGAACTCCACCTCTGACGATGATTGATGGTTTGAAGGCGAACATTGTAAATATTCCCTTCATAGTTCAAATAAAAATACTTTTCTTAGTTCTTGGATAAATTTTGTTTGTTACGTATTCGACAATAAAATATTTTATTATGACCATATTTCCTCGGCAATTGATAACGGTCAAAGTGAGCCAAGAATTAGTTGATGGTAAAGGAAAACATATACTGAATATTGAAGAAGCGCAAATTACGTGCCAGCTCACTTGTTAAGTTTCTAGAATTTGCAAGAACTTCAATAAAAAAAAGCAATAAAATGACCCACTGTGCACTTGTCTAGAGGAGAAACAAAAATGCTTCATTTCAAAATCGAGCACCACATGCTTCAAGGGAAAGTTAAAAGTCAAAAATTTCAGCAAGCATCGTCTGTCTCTCACAAATGATCGTGTACACCTCTACACATATTCCAATAACTTCGATAGTTGGTTCACATAATAACGGAAAGTCTATTTGTTAGTAGATTGTTCGTACACGCTAATGACGTTGCTTTTTTTGACATTGCTGACGCAACTGATGACTCTTTCTGGCTAAATAATTCAAGTTTTTTACACGCGAAGGAATACGCTGCCTCAACCCGTTTTTTACGGATATTGAGAACAAGATAGCAAAATTCAAAGTTATAACAGGTGTTCATCACTGAGTCACCTCTGTTTTTCGGTAATGCTGATGTCTGTGAGCTGCGTTACGTGAATATAATTATACCAAACGCTAATCAATTTCATTGTGCAATAAAATATCAGAATATTTTAAAAGGGGAACCTGCTCCTAGCAAAATTTGAGCATACTAGTTCAATCGAAAAGCAATTTTTTTTACCATAAGCATGTACTCGACCATGTTCGACTTACTTTTAAAATTTTTGCTGAAATCTAATTTGATACATCCAAAATTCAATGGCGTTTCCAACAATTAAATAAGTATTGCGAGCTCAAAGTTTCAGAAATGACCGGAAGAATAACGCTCACAGCCAACCAAATGTATTCTCACCATTTGAACGAAAAAGATTATTGCTTGGATTCATTTGTACCTGAGTTGGAACAAGAGCTTTTGAACCCATTTTGATCATTACATGGAATACGTTCAGAGGAAACGTTCTAAATAAGAATAAAAATTTTGGCGTCCGTGACTTTTTTATCCCCTGTGTTCTCAAATTCGAAGACTACCTGACGGAAGAATACGGGCATTATTGGCTAAGCCACGAAGTGAAAAATATATCTTGATGTACCCCCGTATAATTGAGTGATGGTGTTTGAGTAAGCGCACAACAGCACCAGCGCCAGCCACAGCCAAGTTTCAGTGAAGTGCAAGTACAAATATCATTTGTTCTTTCTAAAATATCAACTGACAACGTCTACTTAACGAATAGCAACTTCTTTTTCTGAGCCAAGAGTTGAGAGCTTAAGAAAGTTAAATGTTACAATCCCATCCTCGTATTGGCGCTGCATACCAGCAATTTCGAACGGAACCTGACTATCTCACAGCTTGCGAAATTCAGAGAATTCATTAAACAAATTAACACACTTCGCGAATTATCATAGATATTACTGATTCGTTTTTGTCTCGAATGTTCCTACTTAAATTAAGTTAGGGTAAAATATGCCACCAACTGTTACTTTGTAAAGAAAGATGAAAAACATCAGAATTCTCATCACACTGATTAAAGTAAACGATTCAGGATGATGAAAACAAAGGAATGAAGCAGTGATTTATTCAAGTTCAAAGATAAACAGAGGGATTAATAATTGATTCAGAAGTTCCGTCCAAAAACGAAACCTGAATTATTCACTAAGAATTTTCAAGCTTGAGGTGCTCTCTATGTGTCATTTATTCTAGCGCATTCAATCGTTAACGCACTCGAGTATTTCAGAGACCGCAGTTTCATGGCGAGGTGCAGGCCACGTAACCCCAAATACTCAAATTGCTCTATTAATAGTACCCTGCGATACCTAGAGTGGTTCCAGAAACAAATCAATGCTGATTTGCCTCAACTGACGCAAGTAAAACGAATGTAATTATTTTACACAATTTCTTAAGAACCTTCGATTATTCTTTCAACTCCTGATTTTTAACTCAGCTTCAAAAATGTTCAATAATAACTGAAAGTATAAATTCGCATAAGAAAACTCACTGAGACCAAAACGCGTAGAAGGTTTAAAACTGAACTAAAACGTAAAAACTCGAGGTATAAAGCCACTTACTTTGTACCTCGGCCCATTGTAACCTCTCACATCGAAGCCATTGTCAAAATGAATTTGTCCATACGTAGAAAGATGCCGTTAGCTAGAGGGAATTTATTTACGTGGAAATTTGGAAAACTCTTGTGACCAGCAAGCAGGTGCCGTGCTCAGTGAAGAAGCAAAACTGTTTACAAGTCGAAGTGAATTATTGGTGGTGACAACTCGTCGCTTTAGAAACATGTTAAATTCGGAACTAGGCAACATGATTTTGTAGACATTGAAGGCTCCTTGCAACCAAATGTTTTTTTATGTCAGTTTTTGGAGAGTTTTTACTCGTTTTCACGCAGCGAGCCCTCACCTTACTAAAATCATCTCCGTCATTTTAGCAGTCCAGCAACAATCAGCTCATCGTATGAGAGGCTGGCAACGTCGACACTGCGCAGCGACTGGGCGAATGTATTCGCTTTCTGCAGCAACTGCGCGGCAAAAATGTTCTACATGGAGTCACGCCGCTTTGCGCAACCACACGGCATCCTCGGCCGCCGTCTAAAATTCAGAAGAGATCATCTGCCCTTACGCGAATGAAACTGCACTGAACTTTTCTGTCGGCACCATAATGTGCTAATCTATGCAGATCCCGATGACTATTTATAACTGGGTTTGTCTACTAACCGTATAGTTGAACCCTTATGGAGCTCCAAAGTGTTTGAATGATACTAATTCGAATTACGTACAAAATGTAATGCTCTGTCGAATTGGGTGGCTGGATGTGGGTAATAAACGACAAATCTCATTTATTTATGCAACCACCATGAAAAATGTGTTGAGTCTTAACGTAAATTATGGATAGAATATCCGTTGCAATAACGCTTCTTTACAAAACTGGTTCCTCAGGTGCAAGTGTGTGAACGAAGTTATGAAACAACTTTGTTGTACGTGTCAATAGCACTTGTGGTGCGATATTGGTCACTCCAAGGAGCGCTTTTATCGAGTTAGATCCCGATCAGAAAAAGGTTGCTCGTTTTTAAAATGCTTCAAATTCTAAAGTTCACAGACTAGCATTAGGAATTCGCAGGCGATAATTCTTTGAAAGAGAGCGCTTTGCAATTTTGCTCTGAAAATCCACAGCGAATCGACTGTGTGATTGATCGTGTTAAAACGGTGCACTTGCAAGCAAGACTCGAATCTACTGAATAACTGTGTCACGAAATGAGAACGAACCAGTATCCTGATTGATTTAAATTTATTTTCATAAAAAATCTGGGTACATTTTGGGAATAAACATAGTAATAGCGAAGGTAAATTCAGTAAATTTGGTAGAATAAATTTTATCCAAATTGAACAAAGAAATGAGCGATGCTGGCTCAAGCCACCTACGAGCAGTGTATTGTTTCATTCAAATTTAATTTCAACTCCAAAATCTGTCATTTTGGCTGTAATGAGCAGTCTGGCTCTATAACAAATTTGCAGCGTAGTTCAGAGCCCCAATTTACGATTTAGTTATGATTTAACGTGAAATTCAGAAAAATTGGCCTTGATTGCATAATTCTATTTAGAATAAATTACAGTTTGAAAAGCTGACGAAAAAAAAGGCTGGCTCTACTGAACAAGTTCTTTAAAAATGTACAATCTCGATGATCTCTTGTTCATGAAGTTAACTTGGTCTAGAACTTCATGAACAACTGAGGCTGCGAAGCGGAAAGATTTTGAATTTAATTTTACTGGTGTTCGGCTTTTTTTCATGCAAATAACTCAATTGTAATTTTTTTCAACAGAATACTATTGATAATAAATATGGTAGTTTTTGCCTTGACATCAAAGTTGTGAACCAGAGCCAATTTTATATAGTATGGGCAAAACCGTTCGTAAAAGTGAGACCTCAATTGAAGCAAATAAGAGCTGATCAGAGGCTGAAAATTAATGAAAAGCATAGCAGTGCCACAGTGTGAGAAACGCCCCTCCATCTCGTGACGCTGCGTGAGACGGACAAAATGTTTTCAGGTTGCGACAGTGCAATTCACACAAAATTGTTGACAACCAGCGTCCGAATACAATGCTAGCTGAAGCAGAAATAGAAAGCTCATGTAACATTAGAAGGCACTAGAACTTAAGAAATCAACGTCTCTCTATGCCACAAATAAAATACGTGAACAGGAGCAAAATTTCTTCAATCTTTCGTAGTGGTTAACAGTTTATCTGACGATAATAATCAATTACCCGTTTTTTACGTGCACGAGCTCGTGACCCAACTCGCCAGTGTCGCTCAACACAGTGATGCTATTATGAATAACGCTTTAAAATGGCAGTGAAGTCGGTAGTGGAATTATTAGAGGATTTTGTCCGGAAGTCATTCATCGACTTCGTGAGTCCGCTAGCATCGATCACCCTCGACCAGCTCGGCGAAAAGTGCTGGATGTAGGTGACGTGTTTTCGAGCACTACATTCACGGACACTTTGATGCACTTCTCAACATGTTACTTACAAAAGTTTTTCTGGGCGCAAATGGGTCGAAGCGTAATTTAGAAATTACAATACCACGTCAAGGCATTGCGAAAGAGAGGAAAGAACCTCAAACCCATGCATCAATAATTGTTCTATCGCTGTCCAATTCTTATAGGAGAAAATCAGAATGACTGCGGTACAAAATAGCCCTTAGGGCCCTGACAGACGAGCGGGTTGGCCGCCGCGGGTGCAAAGCGGGTCAGCCGCAGCGGAACCGATTTTGAAAGAGTTTACATTGATTTATACGTAAAACGCTGATTTATGTGTAAAAGCCAGCGTTTAACATACAAATCAATATAAACTCTTTCAAAATCGGTTCCGCAGCGGCTGACCCGCTTTGCATCCGCGGCGGCCAACTCGCTCGTCTGTCAGGACCCTTAGAGTAGCTATCCTGTGTGTGCTTTTAAAATTGAATTTATTGTAAAATATACTTTCCTTTCAAACTTAATTGTCCCCAGTTCATATATCAAGCTTTCCTTCACACTGCCATGGGAACTCCAGAAAGTGGCAAAATTCTTCATTTCTTAATTAAAGAGAGGCATGCTTATTCTGTCCCTGCTCCTCTGGGTGCGTCTAAGAGTAAATTAACCACTTGCATGATTTTAAAACTACGACTTAATCAGGAGCTAGAGAAATAAATCTTTAAGTGCAATATGTTTTCTATAAATCGGAGTTTGGAAGCTAGAGCATAAATTAATTCATGGATTATTGAATGCTGATTTTAGCATTAAACCGTGGCGCATTGAAGGCACATCCTCGCCATATTTAAGCAAATTATCCAGTTAGTTACCAGATGACTGTGTAAACTACAGCTATAACAGGAAATCATTTGAACATACGTTACTGAGTTAGGAACAAAATTTTTTCAATCTGCGACATTTCAAGAACATTAATGGCAATGTTTGTACGAAATTTGGTATGGTTTCATTTCCCTTTTAATAAGTGAGCTTTACATTTATCAGTTTCTTTTTCCTCGTTTCTATTTGTCTCTTATTAAAAAACTTTTTGTACAACAAGCTCTCGTCTTCTGCACTATTCATATGCACGAAAATACTCCCAACTCCGAATATTATACAGCTGTGGTGGGAGAAGTTTATTCTCAGTCGCTAATGAATCATGTCAGTGACAAGGAGTCAAAAGACACACAAGCGGGCCCGAATGAATGCACTTGAGCCCCACAGCACAATGGGGAGCAGCACTCCCCTAATGAGCATTACAGGCCGCCTCACCCGCCGCTTTTTGCCGCGTTGCAGCGCAGCTTCTGCGTCCCAAAATACCGCGGCTCCCCAGCCTGGTGCGGGCTTCCTCCCAGCCGAAACCGCACCTGCTTTCCCAGCTCCCTTTCCTCTCTCCCAGCTCCCTCTCCTCTCTTCCTGCTCCCTCTCTTCTTTCCAAGATCCCTCTTCTCTCACCCAGCTCCCTCTCCTCTCTCCCTGCTCCCTCTCTTCTTTCCAAGCTCCCTCTTCTCTCTAACAACTCCCTCTCTTCTTTCCCAGCTTCCACTTCTTTCTCCCGGTTCCCTCTCTTTTTTCCCAGCTCTCTCTCCTCCGCTTCCATCCCAGCTGCTTGTCAGCCTTTATTGCTACCCCATCTTTTTTCCTGATCTTTGGTGTGGCTTTATCGCCTAAATTTTCCTATTTCAGCTGCTCCTGCTGCGCAGTAACTGTTTTCCATTCTTTCTTCGGAGCCAAATGCGTCACTCGTCAAAATCTGGCAAGCTGGGGGGGCATCTGTTCTGTCTCGAAATTAGATGAACTGAGCCAAATGTACAGCATGAGCATGAAACATGTGCAAATTTAATTTGCGGATGAAATTACGGCTGACCTTGGACGTAAGAATGGGAATCGATGCACTTAACTATGTTGTTTGGTTTGTGCTTGAAATTGAGACGATATTGTGCAGGGCACTCATTTAGCACATCTACAGCAGCTTCTCAAGGATGTGACTGTACAAAACTATTACGCTGTGAAGAAGGCTTTCACGTCATAATGAAGGCTTTACAAGCTTTTTGATGCCGTGAATAAATTTTAATTTTCACTTCTAAGTTTCATGTCTGAAAATTATTACGTTGGAAAATTTTTAAACAATGCTTTTTCAAAATGATCGCTTGGTAATAATTTTGTTCCTTTTCACTTAAGTATAAACACATTACCCTTCGTGAATTTTACTGAAAAATTCTCAAAGCG
The DNA here is from genome assembly GCA_014220935.1 of Platorchestia sp. MABIK. Lineage (NCBI taxonomy): Eukaryota > Metazoa > Arthropoda > Malacostraca > Amphipoda > Talitridae > Platorchestia > Platorchestia sp. MABIK. The sequence continues at coordinate 1,504 of JACJUY010001063.1, read as the reverse complement.
AAAACTGAACCTCTAATTTTTTTACAAAATAAGAGAATTTTTTCAATCAGTCTCTTTTTATTAGCGTTTGAAAAAACAAGTTACAATTATTTACAATCATGATAAATCTTGACTGGCATCAAATCTCGGCAGTGCTGGACGTGCAGAAAATACACATAAAAGTTCAAGGCCGGACCCCCAGAAAAATTGCGCCTAAAATGTTGCCTCTACAGGGTGGCTCCAATATAGCAGCGTTTGTATGTCAGGGGATGAACAGAACGGAAAAGCATGGCGCTAATTATGAACTAAAGGTTAGTGTTCCAGTGAAACCAATACCTGCAGCGAGCAGGTGCGTCTACTGATACACCACAACACATCCATCAAAAATGTCTAATACATGTCTATTGTTGAGTATAAATTTCAACTCGATGCAAAGAAATGACTTTGCCCGTATAAGTAGTTAGACTAAGTGGAATTCAAACGATACATACATCTATCAGTGAGATCAAATTTTCCATTCACATCGCTGTACATCTTTTTTTTCGGACAACGTTGCGAAAGTGAATTCGAAAAGTTGAATGTTATTCCTGTGCATTTCCAGCAAACATTCGAGTGATTGGATTGAAACAAAATGCGAGTGCATTTCCAGTGATTGGAAGTAATCTGTTGATGTAAGCAATTATTGCTATATGCAGCTTAAAATGTTAAGATCGTTGATTTTTATCAGGTCATTTCGAATAACTTGAGCCATTTGAAAATATATTGAGTTATTAAAGTAGTGCGAATTTAAAGTTGTTTTTCATCACAACAAGTATTAATATCTGCAGTCGAGAGTAAGTATGTTTAATTGTGAACAATTTTATTCTGCCACTCTATTTCTTGAATCCGAAAGACCTCAACCTCTATTTTTACGGGTCAAGTGCAATCTTAAAAATGACCATTTTTATAAAACCATTTACTCATAACAACTTATTAAGTTGCTGGTGCTCATAACCAGAATAAATTCTTGGGTACGAAACAAGTCAAAAGAAAAGAAAATTCAGCGAACCATTTGTGAGTTTTTTATTCGACGATAAGTGAACCCAGAAATCCCGAGCAGACAAGATCATTCACATTTCTTGAAATTTGTAATAGAGCAGAGATTCAAGTCAGAGGGCTTGGTCAGATGTTCCACTCACTCCCTACATTTTTGCAAACCATAATTTTCTCTATATTACGGAGCTTCGATTATTACCGCAACTCCAACAGAGCCCGCACCAAAAATAATCCAGAAAATGAAGGCATATAAGCGTTACAGTCTTGCTCGTTTCCTCATATTTGAACTTCCCCAATGATATATTTTAATGGGCGAGCCTCTGTCCCGCGCCCTCGCTCTCTAACCTTTCCGCAGCAGGCCTCGCTTACCAAAAATAGGTCACCTCGCTACCGTGTTCCCTCCCGGCCCCTGGTACACTTGTCCCCCCAGCCCCAGGTACACTTGCCCTCCCAGCCCCTGGTACACTTGCCCTCCCAGCCCCTAGTACAC
>JACJUY010001062.1:121733-137094 GCA_014220935.1 Platorchestia sp. MABIK | reverse complement strand
GAGGAGTTCGCAACCCTGATGAAGAAAAAGCCATCAAATGCACCACGCTCGACTACAGAGTAGATGGTAAAGTTATAGCTTTCTGAAATGTTATACTGGTATTGTAGCAACACTATTCTCTAAAAGGAGTTTCTGGGATAGAATTTGAAAAATTATCCGTATGTTAAGCATTTACATATTTGTTGAGTACTCACGGATGCCATATAATGTGTATGGTACAACAGTAATGGCTGAACAAATGGTGCAAGAAAATTGGAAGCATTCAGGCCAGTTGACAAGTGAAGTCAATCCGCTCGACGTTGAGTGAGTTTGATCATTTGTCATATCCGCGATTAAAAAGTTGTGTTTTAAAAACGGTTTAGTTTTTATACGACCATAGCTAGAAGTTTACCTTTCAAAATGGTCATCACTAGACTCAATTAGCATTGATTAATACGAAAAACAAAATTTACCAAAGCATTCCTCAAAGCATTGACGTTGAAGAACACAATGACTTCTCGAACTTCATTTTCAATTGGGCTATGTTGACGCAGCAGTACGAAATACTATTTCTTTTCCAAAATCTCAAGGAAATCTCAAGGACACAAATCAGGTGACTTTGCTGGTCGAGGAAAATTTGACCTTCGTGAAATTAACCGTTGAGGAAATCGTGCCTTCGACCAGCCATGGTCTCTCTTGCACTCTGGACTGTAGCTTCGTCTCGTTAACACCATTCATTAGGATGTAGAATTTAGGGAACATTTTTATAAACATTTTTTGAAGGGCTCATGAACTCATAGCATCCATCGTTGTCTATAATAAACTTTATGTTTTAACAAATTGTGTTGTTTGTATTGATAAATTTATTGAGTCCATTCGTTCGTGGGTATTTTGAAAAGTATACAATAATTAAAAATGAAATTTCAGATCCTGCTCTTTTCGTAAAAGCTCATGACAGCGTTTTAGTACCTCTAATTCACAGCGTTTTCAAATCGACTACTTGTTTAGCGCGCACCGAGTAAAAAGGTGAAGAAGTTGCAACACCTTCACTGGTGCATGTCTCCATTGAGAAAGAAGCATAAAATTCAACACACGGGAATTAAAAGCAGCGTTTTATTTGGGATAACTTGACTCAATATTTGTACTTATTTAAACTCGTGAATCTCAACTTGTTGGCAATTAAAATTTTGTCCGCATTGATTTAAGTCATCGGTTCATTCAATGAAGCGATTTCATTCCATCGGGTTAAGTTTATTGATCAACAAAGCGTTTATCGTCATATATGCCCTTCTGAAATTTCCGTGCGTACTACGAATTATTGATATCAACTGGTGTTAGTTAAGTATGAGAGGTACAAGTACTGCTCAAAAAACATGAGAGAACAATCAAGAGATTCAGAGGCAGAGCCCCTTCCGTCTGGACTTAATCTCGCACTAATTTCTTTTTTGCGCCTATACCAGGACGCGGGGCCTCAGTTGGTGCACTGTGTTCTGGATATTCTTTTCCTACTTCACTCCTCATTTGGGGGCTTGAGTTTCAAATGTCATTCTCTGGCCTTGTCAGGTATAATTACAGTTGACTGATGAGCTAGCTCGACGAGCTCTTTGTATATGTGATCTATTCGGTGTCATAGGAAGATTGTTGTTTAAAGAAGCACATGAAATGATTGCATTGAGTTTCTTTCCAGTTCGTAGGTACTGGCAGAGTTGATAATTGTGAAAATACTTTTAGACCATATTTAACAGAATATCGCACGTGTTTTGCGCAAGACTTGATGTTGTCTATACGATGTATATCCGAAAATGGCTGTGGCGTCTGAAACATTATTGTTTCTGCTATGAAAGTTAGCCAGTGAATAGGTCAGTATCCTAACCTAAATGGGAGTGGAAGCTCACAAAATATTCAATTTTTACCCATTTTTCACATCACGATGAAAATTTTGAAGTACAATCGAATCACAGAAATCGCAAAAGCCCTAGCTTTGCCTATGGAAGCCAGTCAATGATCTGGTCTGTCGCCAGGGGTCCTTGTATATAGCCCAATGATGTCAGACCAATAACACCGGCTCGCTTACTCAACTCCATTGAATCGCTGTGCAAATTCTCTTGCATAAGCGGCAGGCACCTCAAACGAGGTGAGGTGCGAGACGAGGCTGCGTTAAAAACTGAACAGTACATCCTCTACAATATACGGTCTTAAGCACCCCTCCATTCACATTCTTTGTAGACACGTCCCTTCTTCATATTAATGTAAAACTATTTCTGTTCCAAAAAGCCTAAAATTTCGGAAATTTACCTTATAAGAAAACTGTTCACAGCAGTAGAAAAAAAGTGACTCAGGCCAAATGACATGCCATTTATTATAGTCTAACTTTCAAGAAAATTAACAGAAACTATAGAGCCTTTACATCTCTTACATAATAATATTTGTCCGCAAGCTATCAAAGTTTACTGATGAACATTACCTCTTAATAGAATTAAAGTAAAAAAAGGACAGAAATCGGATGAATTCAATAGGAATCTGCAAGGCTGAGTAGCCGAAAATGAAGTGTGACGATAATGAGGAGTGAAGAAAACTAATTACCGTAGCTGTGCCATTCAAGGCGCTGTGTAATCGAGTACTTGATGATTTTCTTGAGCAAATCAGACGCGTTAGAAAACGGTAATGCCAGTTTTTGTGCATTAGAAAGTTTTTCTCTATTTTACCGTGAACTTTCGTTTGCCGCATTATATTTCGGAAATGTAAAAATATTAATATAACATTGCAGTCTACCAAAAAGCACAATGGACTGGGAAGTAAAACCTTGAGCTCCTCATGGCTGAAAGTAAAATAAATAATTTTTACAACTAAATGACTCATGTTGGTGAGCTGACGGACCAAGTTTATTCCACAATCTGTGCGAAATGGAGCTGCTCTGTTACAGGCACCGGCCTGCTCCAGGCCATGATTTGACCTCATTCATCAACTAGTAGCTCTGCCTTTTGTCTCCAAAATAGAGTTGATCATTAAACGCCACGGGTTAAACTGAAACTCAATATTAGACTCAATTTTATAGTCAGCTGTCAGAAGTCAGAAAACGGTTTTGAAGATGAACTGGTTTGTGTTTTTATTTAGCTTTGATTAGGTATTTATGAATGTTGAGTTTGTGACCACCGGTCGATCAGCACCTTTATAAAAATTCCTGCCGGGTACAACAGCTACTCACATCGCGACCACCCATTGTCTCTTCTGTCTTCAACTTTCCGAAATAAGAAAATCTGAGTAAAAACAAAAAAGGTTTTGAGAAATTGAAGCATTTTCGACGTGTGAAGTTCGAGTAAGCTGTGGTTAAATCAAGGGGCCAATTCCGTCGTTACAAAACTTGCCATTTGACGTGGCCGAGCGCTTGTGTGAGAAATGATGCTTGGGATTTAATTAGTCCAGCATTGCGTTTGTCTCTTCCATTTTCATTTCTACAATCCCTCTTGAGGAGTTTTCCTTGTTTACAAGGGTTCTGTCTCATGCATACAGAAAATGGCTAGATCATGTCAAAGTGAACATAGGACAAGCAATCGAGCAAAAGATTAATAAAATTAAACAATATAAACAATTTATTTGCCACAAGTAATACAGAGGTAGATTGTTTTTTAAGTCTAGTACAGTGGTCAAATTTGAGTATAGTTACCTGTGGGCCCGAATAACTTCAGCGACTTCTAGGGCATCCTACCATCAACGTTATTCTTGGGTGCACAAAAATGTTCAACCTAATTCACTTATCCTAGTTACTTATTAGACTGATCAATGAAATGGTTAACTCGATTTTTGACGCTTCATTTTACAAAATAGTTTAAATGGACTAGATGTTAACAGTATATTCTATAAACGATTTAAGAGCCGACTGAAGATCAACGATATTAACCATAGCAAATTACCTTATCAGGACCAGTCACGTAGGACACAAGTAAAAATTAGAAATATGCTGTTTCTTCTTCTCTCACATCAAATGACGCAATTCGCCTGGGCCTGAGGCTAGAAAATCCTCATCAGCAGAGGCCTGCACACCACGTTTATTTAAACCTATGATCATTGTGAGAATAAATCACAGTAATATGATCTTTACTGCGCAGGTACTGGCATGGAGATGACGTCTCAAGGTCTGGATCACGCCGACGAGTTCGCGATGAGAGTGACGCCCCTGACACTGGATGACCCGAGCGTGGCGTCGTTTGGCTTGACGTCCAGCAGTAAGCGGAATAACTGAGTTGGCGGCGAGTAAACTCGATCCTCGAACGTATTCTCATTTTAAACTTATGCGCATAAAAATTACTCCTGAAACTTCAACCAAAAGGATGCTTGATGCAAGTTATGACATTGTAAGAATAACTGAAAGTATTTCCTACCTAGATGAGGTGAGATTTGCATTAAAATGATGTCTCATTACTCGAGGATCGACTGTACTTGTTTCGAAAAATGCACTGAACACTATCGCATTATGTGTTATTTTTTCAAAAACTCACTGTATATTGCAAATAAAAACATTATTGTATTATGTTTGCACCCATGTTACGACAGTGCTTACCCGCGCTGGTAATTCAAAAAGCAGTGAGTTTTGTGACTATGTGAGATGAAAATGTTTAGGGTTATTATGAAGTTTTGAAATTAATTTTTTCAGCATTCCAATAGGATGCCGATGCATTCAAAAATTATGCTTATTTTGTGACTCAACTATTTTGTGTTTGACAGTTAATTATTTCTACCAAGTTTTTGTACCTTGCTATCAACGATTTGCACAATTTCAAATTTTAAAACGATAAATTGATGTCGTTGCAACCGGAGGTGCAATTGAAAAACCAAACCATTTTTTAATGGATCATTTCGCTATCTCAAAATACTTAGCATAGACGTGCAAGTTCAAATCTAAATGATGTGCTACTTTTTTGAGTCATTTTCTATTTCTGTAGAAATTTACCTATTTCGCATCTGACAGTCACTTTTCTTGATCTTGTAGTGTACGTAGAGGATCAGTGAAGACTTCAACTTTTCTTACCGTCATCCATCTTTTTGATGTTGCTTTCGTCTCTTTACTTTTGACTCAAGAATGTTTCCATCCAAACTGTCACTTCAACACTACTATGCTCAAATAGGTGAGTCATATATATCATACCTGGGATCTACAGTCTTCATTTATAGGGTACGTAGCACTTCGAAATGATTTTTTCATTAACAAAATATGATGTTCTATTTACGAACGAAAAAATTGGCATAATGTATAAGCCATCCACTCATATCCCATCTTTCGTTAGAAACTTAAAATTCAAACACAGCTCTCAAAAGTATTTCAACCCTCATCGTCTGTACACACTCTGTGATTAGGGTCGTTTTATGATCGTTTCAGACCGGCCTGTGACGCTGGAGATCCTGGACACTGACTACACCTCCTACGCCTGTCTACTGTCGTGCACGGACATCGCTGGAACACATTTTGCTCAGTTCGCCTGGATACTGTCCAGACAGCCCACTCCTGATAAGATAGAGGTAACCGCTCGCGTTACGTCAGCTTGGTCTGCCCAATTTGGTAAATATTTATCAATTGTTATAGTTCTATGAGGTGAGTTATGTAGCTTTGAAACGCCGTCACAAGTTTGTAGAAAAGGATGAATGCCTCATTTCAGTTACTCAACTAATTGTCTACTTTTCTTCCCATACCAAGAAGAAATTTCCAAGAAGAGGTAATTGACGCTCATATGTTTTCATCACAGTTGGATTACCAACATTAGTTACGACAAGCTTTAATGTCAAGCATATGTGATTGAATATGGTAAGACTATGAAGTGTTGGCCCTCCGTCAAAAGACGTTTAGAAGAATCTACGAGTATACGTATTAATGAATACCACGTTGATCCAGATCGAAAGGTCTCTGGTTAATATTTGATAGCGCACGCTGTTAAATCATAACGAAAGACCAGAGTTTTCAGTTAAATAGGTTAGGAAACGAAGTTCCAACGTTGCAAATGGGAGTTACACAAAAAAAAGAATGCATCAAACAGTGGAGAGTAGCTCGTGAATTAAAGATTATCCGTGGACACATCATGTTAAGAGATGTTTCCAATTTACCTTCTGACCAACTTATGCTTGACTCTAGTTAATTGAATGGGAGGATGCATGTCCTAAATGCTAAAATTTTTGCTTCACAAATAGATATCTAAATGAAATTAGTTCTGCGGCACATTTACATATTTCATTAACATAGCGCAAACATCGGTTCGCCCAGGATTGATGATTGTACTTCGTCAGTTGTATAATGAACTAAAAAACAAAAACGAAAAGCAAGATTAGTAACTTGGGTAATCGGGAACGGACACCAATAGGTTATGAAACACCAGAAAAGAATAATTATCAATTTCCGACGTAAAAAGCTAACACACTTCAGACTCTCACAACTACATGGTGCTTAGAATCTGCGCTAGGTTCATCAGGACTTTTAAAATGAACGGCAAGTTCTAAACATACGGTTACAAGAACAGAAACAGTCAAAATCATTCCTTCAAACGTGATAAAAATACTTATACGTGCCGAAGGAGGACTCTGCAATAATTGTGTCAAGAGGAAGTGAGGAGTAGGGAATTTATAGATGACTGATATTAAGTCTTAGAAGTTTTCGTGCGGATGTCCACTAAGATAAATATTGTCACAAAACCGACACACTTTTGTGCGTCAACTTGTCTCAAAATCAACGCAAAAAAGTGTGTTACCAGTATGCATCATCAGTCAATGTATTGTGACACACTTTTGTGTGTCATGGGCTGATACGTGATTGTTTCCCCTTCTCAGACTGGTTGGTGATTACAACATATCTCAACATACAATTTCTAAGAATTTTGGTAAAAAATAGTAAATTTCTTAATATTTTTGAGAAAATTACACTCCATTTGCAAAATCCATTTGCAGTTCAAATTTTAATTTGAGTTTTCTGACCATTTCATTCGTGAATATGTAATTTAACTTCTTAGACATCTTGAATATGAGGTCAAAAGTGATGCTAAGATTATGAAGTCTGAGGATTTTGATCAATATTTTGAATCTTCTAAATGAGACACCGCAATGACTTTACAATTTTTCAGTTTTCTTGTTTTTGTTATTCGAATGAACATGCTTGTAAAGGGTTACTACCACCACAAGTTTGAGGGATGAAGCACTGTGGAACATGAATTAACTCGTAACTGTACCGTGAGCAGATAGGCAAGTGTCAACTAGCACTGAAGGACGCTGGCGTGGCCGTGGGCAAGCTGAAGGGCACCCGCCAGGGCGAGGGGCAATGCAACTACCCTCCCTTGCCGTGATGCTTTCCTTCCTTCACTCCACTGCTGTTCCATGAAGAAAATCATCGCGGAAATTTTGTTATTCTTGAAATGAACCGCTTTCCTTGACCATGACAAACGGGCTCTAACATTTCCAACAAGTTGAATTGAAAAATGGGAAAGATTAGACTTAATAAATGGACAATGCATACCCATTTTAATTACTGTTCAATTATTTTATAAGCTCTGCGTTTATGGAGAACTCTTCTTTTTAATCCTGCTTGTGTAACCATCAATTTTAGACAGGGCTCGTGTAATTTGACAGTAAGGAAAAAACAAAAATCATAAGGTCATCTGGAGATCGAAACTGGTTGAAAGAGCGCTAATCATTAATTAATGAACGCTTTGAAAGTTCAAATATTTATAGTGCATAATAATCAAGCTCGTAGAGTAAATTTACGTATGTATCAGTAGTGTTTCTAAAATTTTCTTTCGGTAACTAGTTGATGTAATAAGATTCATCATCCAATAACGTTGAATTCATCGCCCGACTGAGATTCATTGAATCGCATGGTTCAATACTTACATGGAGTAAACCAAAGTGGAACTCATACAAAGTGTTTTCAAATTTGTATACCCTTCCTCTATCAACGGCTTGTTGTAGTAAATGTTGCTGTTGTTCTATGAGAAAGACCAAGCATCCATTCTAAATCTATACTCGGAACAGCTTTATTATCAAAATTGGATTCGTTGAATAGCTCAGGCAAAAAGTGACACAACTCGAGCCAGCGGACGTTGAAATCATTCAGACCAGCACGCTGGCGTCACACAACGTATCAGAAGATTATCTCAGGCGCACTTGGGTCAGAGAAGTACAAATAACTCCAACTGTGTCTTTCAAAAATTGGTTTCAAAATACTCACAGTAGTGAATCCATAAAATTTCAAAACTTTTGAAATATTTCAGAGAGATTGTAAAAAATTTTTCGGAGTATAATTCAAAGTGAACTTGCAAAGCAAGAGTTATTACAAGTTACATGCTGCGGCGAACATATGTTCCACAATTAGAAGGAGCGTCGATAAGTAAAAATTGAACGCAGAGAATATTAGCATCATTGGTGGAGTTCTGATGCTGTCACTGAGGAGAGACTTGGTTGTCCATTTTAACCCAGTCAGTAATTGTCAGAGACATCTTTTGACCCACATATTCAGCTCATCTCTCATTGAAGCCGTGATTCTAATTTTGATGGAAACTTATCTCTGCAAGTTCAAAATATAACAAACGAATGAGAAATCTGAAGAACTTAACCTGAGGAGTCAGATTCACATTTGATCAAAGAGAATTTAAAAATATAATTTCAAAAATGAGAAAGGTGAACCTTTGAAACTGATCATTTTCGGAAAAATCTGCTTCGGTGCAAAAAAAAATGAACTCCCATCACATAAGAAAAATTTAAATTGTTAAAAATAACCATTTAAAATAGCACATACTTGTAACCTTGCACTTCTCTTAAGTTAAACTATGGTTATGTTTCGCTAGCACCTCAACATCACTCGCAACCACGCATAACTTCAGGATGTAATGGTTTTAGTTGCCAAATGACGGGCAAGGTCCGCTGTGGGGGAATAAGGACGCTGTGGTTGAAGACGCCGCACTTTGTGCAATAAACTATAGGTACGGTGGAGAGCCAACACGTGCGACTTTCACTCGAGTCTACCACGAGAAAATAACTGCACTTCAACGAAGTGACTCTTTCCTCGTCATGAACCCCTTCTAAAAAACGAGAGCGCTAAGCTGTACGTGAGAGGCACGGGAATGGCCTTTAAGTCTGATAGATTTTCAGTCACTGAGAAAAAGCATTTGGATCTCTGATTTGCTGAGCTCTATTACTTATTGCACAATCTAAACGTCAAATAGCCAATAATCGCTGTAGCTCAGATGAAGGAGTTGCTGTTACACTACTTCCAGTTGATGCCAGTTAATGCCACAGTTTATGATAACAGTCGTTCTGCATCAATGGTAATGAACGTCGATAAGAAATTGGGATAACCTACTGGATAATAAAATGTTTGTTCTTTTGTTGGTTTTGAGCAACGTATCGGTGCAGTGACAAAGATTGCTATGATTAAAGACATTCCATGATGCATCTCTAAACTGACACTGGAGCAGTTACCGACATCACGGATGTTTAAAATCTGTATGCGATTAGTTTGTGCTAGCAGATTATTTACGTTAAAGTACGAGTAAATTACAAGTATTACTGTGAGTAAAGAGAGCCGTGCGATCCAACTCTGCGGTTTGGCGTTAATGATGTCGAACATGACCACGCGTGCAATTATTGATACTTCTTCGTTGGGGTGACTAGTTTTGATATACTCGAGTTGTTCGAATGACTCATTCGTGACAAACGATAAAAATTTATTGATATAATATTGATTGAAAGGAATGTTTTAAAATTTGCCGAAAAAATCACAACTTATTCTAAAAGTAAGCACCGAAATGTTTGATATCAAAATACAATTGATAAAAGATAAAGCTAGCGCTGGATGGTGTAAAATCATTCAAATATCGCCCTCAGCATGGTGTGCAACTAACGTTTCAAAAATATTATGATATCTATCAATTTTAGCTTCAAACGTACTCGAGATGAGCTTTTAAAAATAAGCAGAATATCTGTTGTCATGATGACAAGCTGAATGTTACGATTGATGCGGCACTGCGAAGTAGCCAGTCCTGTGCTGCGGTGCACAGACACATTATTGAATTACTGGTTAAGTAACTACCTGCAAAGGTTTACTGAGAATGATTTCAGGGAGAGTAGAATTTCAATGACTATGAACCATAAGAATTTCATTGCCTTTTTGAGACTACAACAAAATTTTCAATCAATGACTAATGACGATCAGAATACTAAGTACGTTAGATGAGGAAGGTCTGGTCATTGTAGCATGGGCATCATGACAGCGGTGCAGATAATTGCAAAGCGCTAACACCGTCACAAATAAGGCATGTGAGGCCCACCTCTGGATGTGCGCACGCACGGTCTTCCTCCCACGCCGGCGTCGCCCAGTTTTTGCCATTGCTGGACCCGTAGTCGACAAGGCCGAAGGCGTTGCCGTGTTGCGGCTCCAGCCCTCAACTGGAAACTACAAACCGAATTACCACTCAAAGTTCGAAGGTGACTCCCATCTCTGGCCCTGAAATCCATAGAAATTTCAAGTTCATGGGTTCTTCGCGTTGGATGAACTAGAAGCAGAAACGTTAAAGATGTAAGCTTGCGTGTCCGATCAGTTCCGGTCCTCAACAGGACTACGAACCGAACTACCACTGAAGGCTCGACATTGATTTCTGTTTCTGGCCCTGAAATTTAGAAAAAATTTCAAGTTCATGGCAATCCAGGAACGTTGAGTAGACTATAGAAGCACAATAACTCAATTTGTAAGCTTGAGTATTAGATAATTTATATTGTTTCAAGATATGAAATGCATTTTCTAAATTTTGTTTCCTTTACATCACGTTGTTCCATTTTTTAATACGAGCAATGCAATTAACTAAATATTTCCTCGATGATATGCAACGATGAAGCTTAAAAACTTGTCATGGTGTTTCAGTATACACTGAAGCAGTATAAAAAATAGTCTACATTTTTTATCCCAAATTATTTTTGTGCTTAATGTAGACTATCAAAGAAAGTGATGAGAAGAAATAGAACACTCTAATCTATCAAAGGCAAGATTTATACTCAGGCTTATGTGATCCTGCACCAGCCTGAGACACTTAACACGGTGTGAGGAGTCATTCCTTCACATCCTTGTAACACGCATCCTTCTGTGACATCCTACAGCTGGTGTCGATACCAGCTGGGCAGCTCAAAGGCTGCAAGCAAATCAAGTAGAAAAGAAGAAAATTTATCAGACTTGTTTTTAATGTTTTTTTTTCACCGAACTGATTGCGGCGGCCATACAGAGAACATCAGAAGATTGATCAATTTTTTCTAGCTGCAATAAACTGAAGATGTATTTCTGTAAAATTCAGCAAATAATTGAACCAAAATATACGACTTACCACCCGCTGAAAGCACTAGGTCTCATAGGAAAGTGGCCTCCATTGACTCCAGATCATAAGCCTCTGGTCAATGAATCAGAACTATATTGCACACAAGGCCTTCAGGCACAACTTACACAACTTTATTTTTACTGAAACCAAAAAGTATGTTTTCAATTCCGGAGTGACATTCTTCCGTCCTATTACGTCTGACGCAAAATTGAAAATTAAGAGTGTATTAAAAGTCAATTTAGAATATTAAGAATATTAAGAGAACGGTACAAATTTAGAGTACGCCACGCATCGTCACTTCACATCGGTGAGCATCTGTTGTGTCTAACTAGTGGACATCTCAAAATGTTATAGAGCAGGATTTGATGAACTGGGTTGGACTTCTCTTTCACTTGGACTGTGGAAACGACTCACTTCATGCTCATTATATTTACAAATCAACTTACTTGAAAAAAGTCATTCTCCCTGTATGTGGACCTGTAGCATTTACACTTTAATAGCATTTTCGAAAATATACGTCTTGCAGAACATAAATATGTTAAACATTTGAATAAAATGAACTTCGTGTGTGTTTTTTTCAAATCATCAAACATAATGAAGTTCGTATAGTGGGTTTGCTGCACTGATGATGACATAGAAAACCCGAAATATTAAGTTGCATTACTTATTTGGCATGAATAATTACAGAGTGAGAAATATTCAACCAAGGGCCTTTCTGAAATGCCATGAATGTCGAGCGCCGTCACGGCATGCGATAAATGTTTTGTTTGAAGAACCTACGCGTTTTCCCGGCTTGTCAAGCAGCCAGCAATCATTTTAATAACTAAATAAAAGCTCAACCTTCCCAACCTAAGGTGCATCCTTCATTGACGACGACTCGCCTACGCATGCTAAAACGATGAGAGAATTTGTATCATTGAACAAAGTGAGGCAGGACAGAAATCAGGTAAAACAATACCCATATGTACCAGGACACACCCAGTGGCAGGTGGTTAGGGATCATCAATCTTCACACCGATAAAAGCGCCAGTTCATTGTTTGTTGATGAGCACGGCACCTACGTGAAGTGTGCCAGCACGTTGCGCTCTGCGCTCAAGTTTCATGGCCAGATATGCCGCTCTGTGCTATGTGAGCTTTGTCCAGATCAAGTAAGGGAAATGTTCATGTCCTTAATGCTGAGCCTCTGCCTCTCACTGAATCAGGACATGCATTGTTTCATTATGCACCACTCCTTGACTATGTTATATGTTATGGATGTTCACTGAAGAACTATGTTCTTAGTTGAAATTATACGAGTATGAAAGAGTCCAAGATTTATGACTTCAACATTTATAACATCTGTTACCTACTACCCGTTCTACTAACAGTTTATCAGAAGAAAACCGAAGCGAGGTCGGCGATGAGAATTGGACTATGACGTTAGCCAGAGCTTAGCACCAGAACAGCTCACCTTCTGGACTCCGCTAAAGTCCACAAAAAGTACACAGCGGGCAACCGCTCAACCGCTTGTAATAGGTCCCATGACCCCATCTGAAAACCTTAGTAAACTTCAAGGAACTGCAATGCGGATGCCCCTGAAACTACAAGACTACCGTCGAACACATGTAAGCACATGTTCGAATGTTATTGTAGTTAAATACATTTAAACGTTCGAAAAAGTTTTATGCATAATGCATTTAAGTACGAGTAACTGAGGCGCTGATGAACCTCCACTGCAAGCAAGGTTCGGTAAACCGCTTTAAAGAGCGTAGACTTACAACACATTAACATTTTCGAGCAGAATTAAACGTTGATGAATAGTGTACAAAATTATACAAGTGTCCGGATGATTGGTAAAACGTAAATGGCCTTTCCAACCTAAAAATATATAAATGGGTGGTGACGGTATTTTGAGCTTGTGTTACAGCCTACTCGTATGATTTATTCTAATACGCACATATACTACTGTGACACCAATGAGTTGGCTGCCCGAGTACCAGACTAGTCCAAAAGAAATACTCAGAGGTCATACAGGGTCGTTTCACTCAGTTACGAGAGCAACGCTAGCAGGGCCTGCTTGTCGTAAATGAATTCTCATGCATGACAAATCATTAGAATCCACTCAAGCTGGCTGTTTCAAATCAGTGTCTAAACTAGCATGTTCACTAAAACTAGCAACAGAAGGTTGCATTCTTCACTCAACCCGACAAAATAGCTAACTCCTAACTCAGGTCCAACCAGTGTTCACAACGCACGTGGTGGCAACACAACATTGTTGGTTGATGAAACATGCTCATTTCTATGGGAAATCGTCCCTTCGAAATAAACTGACTTACCAACACGCAAAAAATCATGACAAGCCAATGGTTCTGCAATGTGGAATATTATTTTCCATCTCTAGCTTTGTAGTCACGTTGGTTCTTCTTTTAATATTAAACATTAAAATCTAATGGTGTGATGACGACATAAAGGGCCCTGGCTGCGGCGGGCGTGGTGCGCTATGTCGGCGCGTGTAGGTGGCGCTGCGGCGGGCAGAAGAGCTCGTGTGGCAGCCACGCCGTGTGGGAGGGTGTCGGGCCCACCACCGGTGCTGCTGCTGCAGTGCTGCTGCCTGCATTCAAGCTTCGGGATCAGTTACGCGACTCATTTTTGCTGACAGTAGGGTTCTTATGTTTAATGTGCCAGTTAAACGATGTGATTTTTGTAGTTTGTTCGTTTCTAGTGTAAACAGCACGTCATCCCATGGAAACTTTATTGAAAGAAAAAAATTTCTGGTTCTAATAAAATCATTTTCGTAGAATTGTAATGGTATTTCTTAAAATTTAACTTGGAGGAGCTAAAATGCTGTAGTTCTGAGTCCATAAGTATATAGTGGACAGCAAAATCTGTAGAAGAATTCGGAAACTTTCCCCGATGAACAGTCCTTAAGAAATACAGCTGCATCCTCCCTGGTGTTGAGCAGCGACACCAATGTGTGCACTAGCTCTTGCGGGCACATACTGGCCTCAACCGCATGCCTCGTCTACGCTTGGAAATGTGAGATGTCTGTACCACATTCATCTCATCATCCATCATCATACCTTTTAAAAGTATCGTGAACTGAAGCTATTCCACAGTTCGATCGTGGGCTTCCTAAATCAAATTCTGCGCAAAAGAATTCCTCTGCGTATTGGTACATAAGTTGTTTCTTGGTTGGTCAATCCGTCTCTCCTCTCATCCTGTAAACTGGATACCGCTTGAAACATCATTATGATGAAGTTTTTGTTTTCGTATAATTAAAATTTATTGACAGTGATGATTGAAATTAATTCCGATATTATGGAACCGTAAAAACCAGGGGAATCAAAAAGAAGAATAAAGACGCACTTGAAGACTTTTTTGAAAGAAGCTGTTTACACAAATGAATTAACGCTCTATCTTGAAAATAAGAGTTATTTTTAAAAGACCTAGTTGCCGCAGTAGTTAATAAGCAAAACACAGCAAAAATCCTTGCGTGGGAAAAAATCTGATAAACAATTTAATTCAAGGTATTTTTCAACTTTGAGGATCGTGGGTAAACGAAACTCAAGTTGTCCTTCTTCCCTCGGATTGGTGTCGCGTAAAACACTTACGATTTTCAACACTCGGGACACACATCATCGGGAATTTTCGGCTGAGAATTAGGTCAGTCATTTGCTGCAGCTGATCACACGGACATCAACAACTGTTGCTGGTGCTTTTTCCAGTCAGGGTGTAGTGTTGGGTATAGGAACTGAAGCTACAAGCGAGTCAAATTATAGCGCACGATGTGAATACGAAATTGACGTACCTACAGTGGTTTGACTTATATGACAGACATGATAGACCGTGCTAAAAATAACCCAATTAATGTAACTCTTAGAGGTGAGCATCAACTTCACCATTAATTATAAGACCAGTATAGGCGCTAAGCCTTTTCACAACTGGTAAAACTTCGTTAGAAAACTTCTTGATAATTGAGCCGTATAAAACAAACTGTAGCATTATATTTGTTTAGTTTACCTACGAATGCCCAACACTTGGGTAATCAAATAAGAAAATACTCATCGGAT
>JACJUY010001062.1:103083-120201 GCA_014220935.1 Platorchestia sp. MABIK | reverse complement strand
CATACATTCGTCACACTGTGTCCTATAAAAATGAGTACAACATGCTGAGAAATATTTACTTTGAGGTCATAATTTAATGTTGTTTCAATTGAAGTCATTGATAGAGATGACTCACGATGTCATTCTTTATATTAAAATTCAAATTATGTTTTCTCTTACGATTCCACTTCGGGATCCCTAAATCGTGATGACATAGCTTGAATTAATATTTTATGCTGGTGTACCAACGTTATGAAAACTTAATCCGAGTTAATTTTTTTTACGGGAGCCAGTATCGTGTTTACGCAAGTGAGATACAATGAAGCTTCACTGGCGTAGATATCTTCAATGGTTTTTTGGAAGAGGGGAGGGGTTATAATTACATCAGCTGGAAATGATCTGCAGTTCACCCCGACCGTGTTTTGAGGCTCATAACCTTGAACCATTTCGCGACCCATTGGTGACTCAGAGCAGAACACACGTGATCCGTCAAATCAAGCAAGCAAACCTGCGCGCTAGTCCATCAGTGGTAACTTGCCGGGAATCCAACATTTGGTGACCGTAGAGCCTCAGCGTCAGTTTACTTGAGAACACCACCGCACCAGGAACAAAGCTAGGTGAGGCTCTGTGCAACACTCAACATTTCCAGGTGCGGTTGCACACTGTGATGGCGTGTTTCTCTGCTGGTGCGACGCGTGTGGCCGTCAGACTCGGGCGGAGCCGTGCTGCTCTCGATGGGTCTCTGTTCTAACGATGGAGTTGGAAATATCGAAATTAGTGTTACGTAATGCATTAGTAGGCATTTACTCTGTGGGAGTTGCGAACGCTGTCCGTGCACTGATTAGATGCAAGTGCACTTATTGGCATCTAAGCTCTGCTGTATTCATTGTGCTGTTTTATTAACGCTTTGATTCTGAGATCGTATCATTCCTAATACTTTGAATTTAGTAGAAATATCTCAGTGTGCTAAATTTTATCAATAAATCTATGGTTTCAGTGACTGTAAAAACATTCCTTTAAAATGATTATGGTCGAATAATTTCTATAATTCAATATTTCTCAAATGTTTTAGCTTCTCACTTCATGATTTCAGAAGTTCTTCGCGGCGTTATTTTACAAAATAACTTTGATCTGATTTCCCCATTTTCAAAACTCATGTTTATTTTTAAGGCGAGCGAAAAAATAAGTTTATGGTTTATTCCAAACTTTTTTTTATCCATGTTAAACAAAAATAATTCATAATGTGAACGTGAATGTGAATTTCATTAGATGTTTTCCCACGACTTCCTTAGTTATTCCAACAAATCTTTTCGTTTGTAACTCAAGTCAATTTAAGTATACGTAAGAAACATGTTGATCATTTAACTTGATCTGATGTACGAGTACCGTAACTCCACAATGCTTAAAAATTTTGCCTAAATCTTGAGTGTGTCAAATTCTACGTGGGGCTGGATATCGAGCTACTTCATTTTGATATCTTTCACTCTCACTGTCCATGAGCACCGATTTGGCTCTTCCGGTTTCCCATTATGTCTTGGCGGTAAGATAACAATCCGAGTTTTTGTTACATTTTCCTCCAATTAAACACGACTCGCCGTGCACCGAATTTTTAATTAGGAATTTTTTTTCAGATCAGTGATTAAAAAAATAGGATACGTAATGTTATCCTACGAAGACTATATTCATATTGTGGTATTTTAACGGAAAAGAGAACTCAAGCAACCTTGAAACTTTTAACTGCGCTCGTGGAGCACTATGTACAGACCCTATTGTACGTAAAGAACACCATTTACTGCCGTTCACTTGCATCGATGTATTGTTTGGTACTGACAATGCTTCACTAACCCATGGTTATTTCATTTGATTTTCTGAAAAGGCATTAATTTTTCCATTCTATTATAAGATGCCCTCAATGGCCACCAACGCGGTAACAAGCAAAAATGTTGGCGACCTCAATATAACTGCTCCTTCAAATTTATTAGTTTGCTTCAAACCTAATTACCTAATTATGATACCAAGTACAGTATTTCTCCAAAAAAAGAATGAAGGATGTTTTATTGCAACCATGCCTGATCCATTTAATAATGTATGTAAATTTGTTTTTCAAATGCCTTATATAACTAACACCAGAACACAATGATGGCTACCCCAGATCAAATTGATACCCATTTCTGACCATTAGGTCGAGTGGGGAATTATTGATTAGATCTCCCACTTCCCAACCGGGAGATTCATCGGGCTGGCACTGTCAGGAATCGAACCAGTGACCCATCCCATGAAAGACGCGAGCTTTCAACCGCTAGGCCACGGTGACCATGAAAAGAAGCGCAAGTTACCAACAAAAATACGGTACACGATAAGTTTCCAATCGACCGACCACGTCCATGTAATTATTTGGGGGAAATCCCATAGTTAAGAGTTTTAGAATGTGTCTTACCATGGGATTGGGATAAAATCAGTTAGTAAATTAGTTTAGGCCCCCCTAACCACAACAAAGACGTTCCAAAGAGACGAAGGATGAAAGCACCATTTAATTTAGTTTTCAATTTCATGTTAGTCATATAATTAAAATAAAAACTTTTACACTTTTATTGTAGACAAAGAGTTATAAAGAGTGGACCATTTTGTACATGAAAAGAATTGTCTCGAACCGAATGTAATTTAGTTCATTAAAACTTATGGTTTCTCATCTTTGTTTAGGGTAGTTTTGATTCTACACTTTTTCTTAAACTTCAGATATCCGCTGTCCTCTTTGTTAATTTGAATTCGTAGTATTTATTCAAACTCAGATGAGGTGATTAACTCAACTCCTCATGCACCTGCAAAGAAAAAATTCACATTAATTCAAAATTGAGGAAGTTCACAAGTCAGGGTCCCGTAATTCTGAATGGTCATGTAAGGGGTTTAACAATAATTTTCAATGTATCCTTAAACACAACTGCATGCTTCATCATGAAAAATAAATGGTAGAGTCAGTCGATGCTTTTGCTGCATTACGTTGACCTACGCACTTTATTGCTACGGTTCTTTAGTTCTGTGCCCGACAGTGAGCCTCGACAAAGACTATTCTTGCTGTAAGATCTGTTTAGTATTTCCTTTGTCATCATATCCTTATTTTACACATTGACTTAACAGTGCTCAGTTAGAATGCGCTCAACATTGCGCATCTTTTTAGCAACCGAGAGTTAGTTGTCTTGAGGAATGCGAAGTTTTTTGTACGGTATAGTGCGTGTGCATACTAACTAATTTCATGATGCTCTCTTGGGAGCGATTTGCATTTTCGGTTCTTTCGTTACGAATAAAGGTGAGAGTTTTTCACACTTTTATGCTCACCGAACCTTCTCGTGCCAGTGTTCTGTCTCTTTGTTTATAGGGACTGCCTTCAGCGGGATTTTCATCGAGATAATCATGCACAATTGCCAATCGTTTTACACACTATTATCGACATTGTCAATCATTCTACAGAAGTGAAAAACGAAATTTTGACATTCATAGTTGTCCTAAAGCACGATTTACGAGATTTATCCACTCAGCCCTGGGCGCTCTGCATAAAGCCTGTCCTTGACAGCCCCTTGTGTTGTACCCGGGGCGGAGGCGTGCTATACGTACTGCCCCAATAGGTCTGCGGCTCGACATGTGGGTTGCCTGCGAACTTAGCAGATCACGCGCATATCAACACTCACTGAATCATTCGACTTTTCTGAAAAGAATTTATTCATAATATTGGTGACGACACGAGTGAATAAATTTGAATCAGGTGATCAATTGACATATCGATTGTCTAGTGTTTTTTGACCTATCGTGGGGAATGCTGCGGCCTGCATAGCTTGTTAGAGTAATACGATGTCATAAAATGAGAACCCTGGGTTAGCAGTGATCTGTATTTCAGATTACATGGAGTGTTTTTATTATTTTCGACATTAAATTAACCCAGTTGAAGTTCATACTTTCTTTAGTTCAGCTTAAAGAGTATTTTTTTCAGATGATTGCATATTTGTGTCATGTGTAGTTACAGTTGACGCGAAAAAACAGTGCGCTCAAGGTTTCTATCACAAACTTTAAGGGGAAAACTGGGAATTTTTGAAAAATTCTGCTGAACTTTGATGATATGTATTTCATTAATTAAGCGGACAAATTGATGTATATGAGCGAAGCAGAATGTTTTGTTGCATCTTTGATGATAGCGTAATGTACTTCATGAATACTTCATCTGAAGCTATTTAACAAACATCGGCATCTACGGATGCTTTAGTTCCAATTCAAGCCTGATACATATCACCTTGTACATTGGTTTTTTAGGTGCCTTATAACTAACACCAGGACGCCATGACGCTTTCCCCGGTCAAGACCGGTACCCATTTCAGACACCTGGGTAGAATGGGGTATTGTGCTTTGAATTTTTCCCCCATACCCAAAGGAGAAAATCGCCACCCAGAGCAGAGATTCGTACTCTTGACGCCTTCACGGAAGGGCAGGTCCTTAAACCACACGGCTATGACGAGCACTTTATTTACCCTCACTCCTACTAACGTTAACAACTGATTCAGTAGACAGTTCTTTTGTTACAATCACAAAATCAAACGATGAGCATTCGTTTGATTTCATGTATTTTTTAAACAAACATTGATGCAGTGTACTTGCAAACGGACAACACAATTTCAAACGTTTAACTTCCTGTATTAAAAAATTTTGATTAAATTAATTTTTTGTAATTATTTTTGAGTCCAATTTTTATTGACATTAACTTCTGCCTAAACGTTTATCTTGAATTGCGAATTTCAAAAAGATTACGAACAGATCTTAACGTGTATCCAATTAACTGGCCTTTAACTGGCCGATTATTTTGCCGTCACTACACCAACCTTCACTGATCTACCTTCACCAGCATTGGAAGTTCCCACTCGGTGTTGATCTATTCTTTTTTAGCTCAATACAAGAAAAATACACAAATTGAGTATCATTTTCAAACTCTTAATCCCTGAAGCTGTAGCTTCAAAAATTAATTTTTAAACTTCTTTCACATAACTGCTACTCATTTAAATATTTGAATACATGTTCATTATTCATCTATATAATACCATAACCGTTCTTTTGTGTCTGTTAGGCAACTTCATTCTGATGAAATATTGCCACAAAACAACATTCCTGCGTAGCTGCGTACATTGAACATAAATTTCTGGATGAAAAATTGTATAATTTGTCCGCTTAGACGAACTACTTTTTCCCGAATAAAAGGGCAAAGTGTAAAATGCGGGAAAAATTTTCCCGCTAAGGGTACCTTTTGCCTTCCGCAAGATATTTTTGCTTCATTTTGCAGTTGGTTGGTCCAACATTTTTAAGTCACTAAAGCGCAGAGCGTTTTCTTCAGAATCCTAAATGAGAAGCATTTTTCAACATTCCGCTGCAGTTTTAAAGTAGGACTGTGTTCTCAAAAACTTAATGTAAAAAAAAGCTTTCAAATTCTATCAACAGAGGTAGACTGTGATCAGGAGCATTTAATGAAATTCAAACAAGTTTTCACCAAATTTTCTTGCTCGAATTTCGACATAGAATTCATAATAAGGGAAAGGTTTAAAATGCATGAATTTCTTGATGAGGGCGGAGTTGTTCGGCGAGGAGCAATAGGAAAACGAGTTCGCATGTATGAGAAACCGCCCTCTTCTCTCTCTTCATCATCTAGATAAACATTTTCACATGCAAACCTTCCACGAGAGTGTCCTAACATTTCTTCTAACGAACTGTGTGAGGAATCATTCAATTATCCAGGATAGTATAATTGTGTTCATGCTCAATATTTAAGTTAGAAGTACGAACCAAAAGTGGCTGGGCGGATGTATGAGAACGTTTGAAATTGTGTGATGTTGAGCAATGTTTCAAATGTTCGTACTGAAGACAGAACAGTCTAATAGTTGTTCCAACTAACTAAATTGTAATTGGTTGAAAAAAATTAATGGTTGCTTCAGAGTGCCTTAGGTTTCATGGGCTTAGGTACAAAATTTTGAAACGTTTTGAAGTGGCCTCAGTGAGATTCCTCTCAGGGTACTGAAGAAACGTGTGCAGGAATATTGTACTGGATTCGTTTTTAGTCAGCTCTCTTTCTCAGAGGTAATTAAACAAATTCAACCCCACCAATTCCAGTAGGCAGTTAAACTTCGTTTTTTTATCGTACTTTTTCGAATGAATTAATCGTGATGAAGTTTCTCTGACTCCATATCATAACGAACTTAGGGCTTGCGAAAGCCAAAGTTGAAATAAATATGTAAACATTTGAACAACATCATTTTTCACCAGTGGAAGCGAACCTTGATTCTAGCCTGTTCTTTTTTTTTGGTGCAGAGCAAAGTACAGTCCAGTGAACTTTTACAGAGGCTCAGTCAAATTTGAAATAAACTAAGAAAAGTTCAAAATTGAGGGCGAGTGGAGTCGGAGTTGGGGCTCCTTACAATGACTTCATAACCATCTCTTTACCCAATAAAATTCATTGGTTGATACCACTGTGACCTGTAGGGATTAAAAAGCTTATCCTCTAACTAACTGTTCAAAACTGTCTTCTCACCGAGCAGCCCAAGTGCTCCTAGGCGGGATAGCCGATAAGTTTTTTAGGCTTCAAAAGTGATATGTCACTTGATCTTTGACCGTGAAGCCTACGTTTAGTAACACCATGCTTCTTTTGTGCGTATTTTAGTCGATTAAAGGTTTTTAATTCATTCAGTGTACGATGTCTTTTATTCCATTTGCGGTTCCACGATTAAAATTTGCAGACGAAACAGACTGTGGGTAATAGATGATAACGTAAGAACAATGTATGAATAATACATCCTTGGTATTTACAGTGGGGACAAAATAATACAGCACGTTGATTAAATCGCCAGATTCCACATTTCTAGACCACGTCCGTACAATTACAAAAATTGGACCAAATATAAACAGCAGTATAAAAAGTTAATAATGAATCTAAAACCCACAAACATTTAAAAGAAAAAACATATACGACCATGTATAATAAATCCGTGAACAAAAGTTTACAACACATTTCAAGATTTACACACATTAAGACTTCGTTACATAGCCGTTGTTATTAATTATGGCTTCGAGGCGTTTAGAATAGTTTACCGCCAGCCTTTTACAAGTTTCACGTATAATCTTATTCCATTCTTTAATGCAAATTTCTTTGAGTTCAGTGATGTCATTGGGACCACTCTTCTGAATCTTCAAATTCAATTCCCTCCACAAGTTTTCGATCGGATTCATGTCCCGGGATTGACTTGGCCATTCTGAAATGTTTATCTTCTTCATCCTAACCATTCCTCGTTTCGTTTGCAATTTGCTTTGGATCGTTGTCGTTGAGCTGAAAGTAGGAGTTGCTCTTCCAATATAACACGATATTTCCTGTCATTCATTGTTCCTTCAATGGTGTGAAGTTTTCCTACTCCTGATGAGCTAAAACATCCCCACACCATGATTGAGCCACCTCCAAACTTAACAGTGGGAATGGTACACTTTAGTTTATACTCTTCGTTTTGTTGCCTCCAAACATAGTTTGTTTTGTTTCTCCCAAATAGTTCGATTTTGGTATTATCTGACCACAGTATTGAGTTCCAAAACGCTGCTGGTTTGTTCAAATGGTCGTTGGCATACTCCAGCCTGGCCTAGACGTGACTTTTTTGGAGAAGAGGTGCCCTACGAGGGGTGCGGGAGGGAAGACCTTCACAACGTAGTGCCCTGCTGATCGCGTGTTTGCTGGCTTCGATCCCTGATGCCTTGAGATCATCCTTCAATTCTTCACGAATAGTTTGAAGCCCAGGAACTACTGTTTGGACCAATTTTCGAACAGCGCGGTCGTTAATCTTCCGCGGACGGCCAGTTCAAGGCTGGCTGAGAGTGGTATTCCGGTATCTGCTCTTACGTTTTGCGGTTTCAACCGATGCTAAAGGAACACACAGTTGTACACGTATCTTTCGATCTCCAAAACCGTCATTATGGAGCTCCACAATACGTTTGCGAAGGTTTTGGCTTATGTCCTTATTCCTACCCATGCTTTCGGCCTTTCAGAACATGAGCTACTGGACCAATGAAACGGTATTGGAGATCAATGCGGACGGAAGTTCGGCTGTCGAATAGTAGAATGCATTATAACATTCTGGAATTATCCTACAATAATTTTGATGCATAATATCGAGAAAAAAGTCAGGTATTGTAAACTTTTGTTCTTGTATTTATTATACACGTTCCTATGTATTTTTTATACTAAACATTTGTGGGTTTCAGATATATTATTAACCTTTTCGTACAGTTGTTCATATAAAGTCCAATTTTTGTTATTGTTCGTGTTTTAGAAAAACTGAATCTGTCGACTTAATCCCCGTGTGGTATTATTTTGTTCCGCACTGTAAATGTGAAAAATACTATCATTTAACATGAGAATAATTACTCACATAACTTCTTACCAACGAAAAGATACTTCAAAGAACAAGATTCTATGTTACGAACAGTTCAAGTTTCAATGGAGCGTGCTCTGTATTTATTCCAATTACAATATCAGACAACACAGGATACCAGTAACTTAAAAGTTTGCTTACTCTCCGTAAGAGAAATCATTCATACATTTGATTGCTGGTCTGTAGCACCCGTGTTGGGCAGGGCTCCAGTTAATATGATATAATGGTTATGGAATATTCAGCGGGCGGACTACACTGCTGTGCCTCTATGACGAAGCTCTCGAAGCCGCGTATGGCAGTTCACCGACCATAAAACATGCAACAAAACAGCGTTTGAAATATTTATTAGGGACATTAGATCACCTCCAATATAATTATACGTGCAATATGAGCGAAGGTAAGACTCGTTGTTTGTCATGTCAAGTATGAGTCAACATTCGCGTCCATTTATATTAGAGTCAGACGATGTAGGTCTCGAAATTGATCTGTTTTGTTTGGAAATTGGCTAATACGATTGGTGGTTAACATGTTAATAGAATTACTTCCTTAAATTGAAGAAGTAGCGTTTGTGACGTTGAGAAGATTCAAGAGCATTCAAGTCCAGCACGGTGAGGGATCAAATTTCGTAGTATTTGCTCCGTGTTAAACACTGAAAATCATTCACTTTTTACATTACTTGGAGTGAATTAGCTCGGTACTCTTTAATTTAAAATTCACGAAATTGCCGACACATGAGAGGGATATAAAAGTGATCTCATTTAGATAGGTTTGAATATTTGGAAGCCAGGGTACTTATTTTCAAGCCCTATTAAAATAGTCACAATAATTGAAATTACTGGGAAGTATTTGGTTAATTGACGTCATTTAATAAAAAAATTGGTAATATCTACGAGATTTTTTCCCTGCAGCGCCGTTCTCCACATGTTAGTCGTCACCATCACTCGAGAGGGGAAACCCAGCGCAAGATTATCTTTGCTTTTCCGCCAGCTGGAGGGCTTGAGAATAGGGTTGCTGTCAGGGCCTACTTTTGCTAACATCTTCATGTGTAATTTCGAGAAAATTTGGTTAGACGACTGTCCTGTTGATTTTAAACCAGTGTTTCATAAAAGGTACGTCGATGACACTTTTTTGCTTTTCAAAAAACAAGCTCATCCATCTCAATTCCTTGATTATTTGAATTCTAAGCATAGTTCGATTAAATTTACGATGGAGGGTGAGAACAACAACAATATTCCTTTCCTTGATTTTTTGGTCAGCAGAGTGAATGACAGATTTCAAACATCCGTTTATAGGAAAACAACGTTCTCCGGACTATGTTTGAGTTTTTTCAGTTTTTGTACCTTTAAATTTAAATTAAATAGCATCAAGACGCTTTTAAGCCGTGTCTTTTTGTTTCCATCCAATTTTATTGTCATGCATTTTGAGTTTGAAACTCATAAAAAAATTTTCGTTAATAATGGATATCCAGTTACTCTATTCGAGTCAAAGTTGAATCAGTTTTTGTCCAAAAAGCTTAATAGTCATCCGACCACCGATGACCCTAATAACGAACTTTACATTTCTCTTCCAAATTTCGGTGCTCAATCTGAGAAACTGAAAGAAGAGCTAAAATCTCTTGTGGTTAAATATTTCATCATTAATTTACATGTTATTTTTGTGAACAATTTTTCTATTAGATCATTTTTCTGTTTCAAGGAGAAACTTCCCGTTGCGATACGAACCCCAGTTATTTATGAATATTGTTGTGCACAGTGTGCATCCAGGTACGTCGGTTGCACCGGTCGTACCCTAGGACAGAGGATCGCTGAGCATAGGGGAGTCAGCTATAACGCACAGGATCAAGTCTAGGACAACCACCCCATTCTGCAATCCGTGTTCACGCAGACAACTGCGATTCAATAATCTTCAACAATAATTTTTCAATCATAGGGCAGGGGTCAAATTTCACTGATACGTATTTTAGAGTCTCGGCATATTTTAAAGGGTAGGCCAGCACTAAATGATATGTCTAGTTCCTTCCTACTGTGTATTTCTATCTAATTTATTACAGTCTCATGAACCGTTGGTTTCTATAACTAATCAGATTTACTTTCATGTGTTTTTTCAGCTGATGATGGGATTTATCATGAAACGTTCAAAATATTTAGAATTTTATTCTTCGCTTTTCAATTTTTAATTAGTTTATCTTTGTGTTGAGATCCAAGTTTATTGTAGAGTGTTCTAAGAGCCTGACTTGACCAAGTGCGTGTCGTTTCCCAGGGTGATGATGCAGCTGACAACGCTAGTTCTAGCAGCCCTGTGGTGCGGGAGTGCTGGAGCACAGCGGGCGCTACCCCGAAGTTGTGAGTTTTTACATGCCTAATTAGTGATCAAAACAGAACACCAGAATGGAAATGATGCGTGCAATGTACGCATCATTACCTACATTACGCCGTACATGTAGGTAATTTTATGAATAATTGGCATTGCTGCATGACGCTCAAGTTTTGATTCAAGTATTATGTGCTATTCATGACAGTGTCGTGGAAATAGTAAGAAAAAGATGACTTGACGCTTTTTAGCCCGTAAAATTTTGAGCTCATTTTAATCCAGTCAAGCGTTGAAATTTTCAGAAATTTCAAAAGGAACTCAAGAATTTCTTGATTAATGTGTTGTCAAAATCTTAATTCATCGCTTCTGAGCAGAATCTAATTTTTTGTTATTAGAAGAATCCCCTCATTTTTACCTCATAAATTTAAATGTAAAATGCAAAATACTTTGCAGTTAACCGACAAAATAGAAAAGTAGTAAAAAAAGTTCAGTAAACCATTAAACATTTTTTTTTCCACAATACATTAGTTGAATCCTAACTTGAGACCATTGAGTTCGAACAAACTATCATTTCACACTTATTGTTACAAAATGACAAAAATTTCATGAAGTGCCTCGATTGCAACATTGTAAATACATCTGCCTCTTGTGACATGCGGTTGTGCCCTGCTAACCTGAGGTGTTGCCCACAGCGTTCCGGTACCCGTCAGCGCCCCTCCTGCCCATCGCGCCTCTCTACGATTACAGTGAGCTGATCCTTTTCATTCTCCATTCTGTTACATTATGGAAAACTGATGTGCTCTTGTCTCCTAGGAAATACATTCTGTTACATTATGGAATACTAATGTGCTCTTGTCTCGTACTGCAACAAACAAAGATGAATAGTTACAAAGAAATCGTTTCAATTTCTAGTGAGTATCATCTGCAGGCAGAAAATTTTTTTATGAATTGAAACTGTATGACTTGTTCCAGTAGAAAAAGTATTTTTTTCTCAGATTCATTTGCCATTTGGTGAATGAGACGTTAGTCAATTAGTCTATCGTACTTTCCCCTTAACAGAAAGGTATTTTATTTACATTGTTCAAAGGGTATTTCTTAACTTAATTTACGAAACTNAGTAAATGTTTTTCTTCCAGTGCAGGTAAAATTAGGAGTCAGTACATTGATCTTGAAGATTATTTTTTCTATTCCTGCCCAGCAGGAATTGGTGAAACTTAACTCATCTTACTTGCTGTAAGTTACCGCGCTGCAAGCTAACGAAACTCATCTTAACGTATCCTCACTTTACCCATGGATGTTCTTTACTAAACTTCAAATGACCCGCAACAGAGAACTATACTTGTGGTACCGCGTGGAGCCCAAATTCCCTCCAAAACATTTGCCTACATAATTAATAAAGGTATGGATATAAGTAAAAGTTTTGCTTTTTGCAAAGTCTAACAATAAATTAAAGAGCAAAGAAAATCGCTTTAATTGAAATCATATTTCAATTGAAATTTGACATATGATTTCAATTAAAGCGATTTTATTTGCTCTTTTATTTATCATTAATAATGGTTTAACGCACGGAGAAAAAACAGCTATTACTATTTACAAAATTTTACGTGAAATGTAAAATGTAAAATTAGGAATTAATAAATTCATTCAGGAGGGGGGAAATATTAATAACTCATGACATTTTTCAATTTTTTACATCAAATTTTTATTGTAAACTTACTTCCAACAAATCAAAAACTAATCATCCAACGATCATTTTTGTGCAAGCGTGAAAAAATAAATGATCCCAGAAACTACAATACTAAGTTAAAAATGCAAATTTTTTCTAAAATAAGGTTGAAAAACGAATTCAAATAAAATAAAACAACCCGCTGCCATCGTATTTTTTCAAAACTTTTTACTTTTTTAGAATGTGACAGTTACTGCCTGTTTTTTATTTCAGTTACTGAAGTTGAATTATAAATACCAAACAATTAAATATCAAGTAATGAGGAGTGCGCTGTTCCTGATTGTGAGGCTGCATGAGTATCACCAGGGGTGACCGAGTACTTTGTGAAGTTCAAAAAAGATTTCTTAAAATACTGTGGAAATAACTTTGAAAGTTTTAAAACCTACAATTTGCTTTGTAGGAAAGGTTCCTTTGTTCCAGAATGCGGAGATGTGAAGTGTATCAATGAAATAATTTATGTAAGAGCTTTTTTGTTTTCTATGTATTGCATTTTTATGTAGTGTTCGTATAGTGTTCACAAATATCGTAATTCGTTGGAAGCATGTGTAGTAAATAATTTTATGGGATCTGAATATTCGTTTCCAACCAATAAAAAAATTTTGAATTTTAGCGACACTTGAAAAATAAAATCAATATCAATGCTGAAGAGATTATTTTTCACCAACATAACTTCAAATTCACTAAAAAATATTTTTTTTCTTCTCCACGCAAATCGAGATAACGTTGAGCGTTTTCCTTTATCTTCCCTACAGCAAACTCTTTCACCTTTCAAACTTTTAGCGAACAGCTGTGAACATAAATTTTATACAAAGGCACGTGAGTCAAGTTCCTCGCTTCCTATCTTAACTGTTATCACAACTCCAACGCGCATTCTACGAGACGAACCAATCATTCTCACCCGACGACATCATCCAAATTTCGCCAATGAATTTCTCGGGGTATTCGACATTTGGAAGAGATTTTCCTTCAGGAAATCTTACATTCTTGTGGCTAGTAAAACAGCTACGGAAGTTGACGGATGGTATGGAATTTTCTGAAGTTTAAATTATTTTTCTTCCTCGTATTTTTCCATCATTGCATTTGCAAATTATATCATCCTTTATTCATTACACTCAATCCATGGCTAGAGTCACAGGCAGCAATTTGCAGCTATGACTTCAAAACAGAATTCTCCCAACTGATTTCGATTTATGTCCACAAATTGAAAATAAAAACAATGAATAATTGGACTCGCTCATATTTGCATTTGTTCAGTGCCTCAATGTGTCTCATATTAGCGACAAAGTTAACCATATGCAGTGTAGCTGCAATATCCCATTGCTGTTTATTCTTCCTTATTAAATAGCTGGAGCTATTTTTTTGGATGCATGTTATTTTTACCAGTACAGTGTAATAAGTCCTCCTTCCCAATAGACTTCCGCTTAGATAAATGCTCAATCTACAACTAAATCGATCACGAACGTTCGTCATATCGATTTTTTTCAGTGTTATTGTTTGTCAAAAAATTGATCATGGAATCTCTTTTCTCTGCCATAGTTTCAGTTTATTTTTGCTTTTATTTTAAAACTATTCACCGACAGTAAGGTATTGTAAGACCTTCAACGCTTAATCGCGACACTGTTCTTCTTTGTAATGCTGTGCGCTTTCTAGTCTTCCTTGACCCTCTCGCCAGTTAAACTCAAACTCGATATTCCTTTGATACGTAAATTCTTGACCACTTCTGAACTGAACGCTCTAGTCAGTTAGTTCAGCAAAATGTTTCTGTTCGCACATTCATAATATCTTTTAAAGTGTAAAAGGAAAACTTTGTGTAATTTTCTTTTCTTTGCGTCTGGCGTCTTCCTTATATTGAGCAAACGTTTTGTCGGTTAAGCAAATGTTGTTTTGCTTTTAGAGAGCATATGCTTATTGCTGTGTTGAATGAAAATTGCATAGATTAGCGACAAGTAGTGGGGCTTATTGAATTCTATCGAAATACTCTTCGCATCTCCGATTCCCTCTTTTGACAGTGAGAAGAGATTTTTAAAACATATTTCTGCGTTGCGTAATTCTACCTCTATAACAAGTAATACTTTTTTCATCAAAAATTAGGAATAATAGGGGTTTTCAGTCAAACTTCTGTTTAACCGTTAAGCTTGAAAATTTCAAATTTTCACCCGTTGCTTTGGTTTTTAAATGATTGATTGGGAATTACTCATTTTTCCTTCCATTTTCTCATTAAGTGTTCAATGCCATTTAGTTATTCTGATGTGACTAGTCTGTAAGTTTATCATGAAACAGAAATACTGTTAAATTTTCTATTCACATTTAAAATGTTCACTTACAGTCCTGAGCAACAATCGCAAAACATTCGCGGGGAATACAGTATGTATACTTACCGTCATATTTGCAAATTTTCATTGAAAACATTATGTTCTCTTCATAATCTAACTATGTATGTATTATCTATTAGACCCGTCCATATAAAAATGATGGCATCAATCACATATCATACCGACATTAGCATCACAATTTATGTTCCCGTATACAAAATTTTTGGTCTCATTTTAGTTTTTCCAATAAACGCTAAAAATTTGGTTCTGCAATGAGAAAGTTGACTCCAACCCAAAGTTTGATGACGCCCGCAAATCATTTAGGTTTGTAATTGCATAATATCGTTGCCGTCGATTTACATGTTTCGCTCATCTTCTGATTCATCCTGAAACCTAATAGTGTACTCGTGCGCAGTACCCGTGAGAGGCAAGATAGTAGTTGTAAATTTAACGTATATCTTTCTAGTAAAGTTATCGAAATGCGTTTATTTTAAATGGTACTGAGATGTTTTTCAAAGTAATCCTATTTGAATTTCAAAAAAACAAAATTCCAAATAATAACACGTTCCAATAAAATAACGGCTTTAGATCATATTCATTAAAGTGTGTAAATAGTTTGCTGCTTCAAAATTAAGAAATAAAAATTTAATTGGGGTACCAAATTTCAACTTGAATCAATTACAATTCTAAAATAGACATTTACACTCTGTGATGTTCAGATCTTCACTCTATAGAACGTGATATTATTAAGACAATTCGTACTGTAAATTTACACTCATGGAAAGGCTGACAATGCATGAATAAATTAACCAGTGAACAAATGAATGAACAAATAAAAAGAGAACTAGGTTACGGCATACACTCACTAAATAGTATAAAGAAGTAAAAATTATTAAAGCCCAACGGCATTTACACGCATAGCTTGGAGTAATCAATTGAACAATTATGACGGTGCGGCACCCGACAGTGCCGAGGATTACGCTTCCTCCCATCTCGCGGTCGACGAACGTCGTAGCGCGACCGCCCGCACCTGTCGGCCACTCTAACTACCTGGACAGCAACCCCTGCCGCGCTAAGCCGTGCGGTCCCAACACCATCTGTGAGGTCGCCACCAGAGACAGCAGCACAGTGGCGCTCTGCAAGTGCCAGCCTAACTTCGTGCCTGACATCCACACCATCAACGGCTGCAAGCCCCAGTGCCTAAGGTGCAGAAAAATTCACTGTATTTGTATCGTGGACGATGGTAGTTGAGCATCTGGCGTGCCGGTTTGAATGTACGAATTTGTTATATTTTTGATGATATTCATGCGTCGCAAGATAGACAGTGAATGAATTTCACGAGAACGACCATGATGAAATAAATATTTTCAGACTGTTCCTCATTGTTTTTTGAAAGTGAAAGATGAACAGCCAGTGACTAATCAAAACTTAACAGTCAAATTGTTATTACATTACTTTAGCCTCAACCTGGGCCTATTGACTGCCTGTATTAATTCAGATTTCATTTGCAGTGACTTCGAGTGTTCAGATGACTATAAGTGTGAGCAAACCAAGTGCGTGCGTCTGTGCCAGATCAACGATTGCGGCATCAACGCCATATGCCGGGCCAGGCAACACAAGGCCGAGTGCACCTGTCCTTCTGGCCTTAGCGGCAACCCCAGCGTCGCCTGTGAACAACCAGGTCAGGGCACTTCTTAATTTCTGTGCCGTCAAATTTTAGCTTTTCCCCAGGGCGCAATAAAAGGTGATAGGGTGATGAAACTTGTTCCGCAACTGAAAAATAATGCTGGGGTCAAATCGAAGGTTCCTCTAAGGCTGAAAAGAAGTTGAAATGATGAAATTTGTTACATAGTTTTAAAATAATGGTGGAATGAAATTGATGCTTTTTTCCATTTGCATAAAAAATAATGAGTCAGAATATCGATCTCTATGCCGATGGTTTCCATTCCTGCCGAGCAGGAGTGTCCGGGAATTTCCATTCAATTGCCTTTAACTAGTTGAAATTGCCATAATCGACAAAATTCAGTAGCAAAATTTTTTCTATAAAATGGATTGTCACTTTTGTAGCTTGAGATTGTTGAAATTTGTCATAAAATTACTTCAAGTTTCAATCATTTTTTCAAAAAAAGGGATGAAAGAAATATCACAGTCCTTGAAATCACGGCATTTACATGCCGTTCAAAAGGGGGCTGAAGCTCTGTCCCTTCGAATCTAATTTACTCGTTTTAAACAAATATTTAATCACGCTTCTACCTATATGACACGAATTCTCTCTGATTGTTTAAATTACTGAAAGGTTCTGATGAGGAAGTTCAGTGGCGCCAGAAAGTAACTCCGCACTGCCTCATTTTTT
>JACJUY010001062.1:77684-101955 GCA_014220935.1 Platorchestia sp. MABIK | reverse complement strand
ACTGAATCACAGAAGAAGACGGTATTTTTTAAATTAAATGCATAATTCATCTACTGAAATGTTTTCAAATATACTGATGAAAAACTCGCTGCATCATCTCTCGATTCAGTCATTTTTGTGCATAGATAACTTTTAAATTAACTTTAATAAATTAAGATAAAAAAAAGCGTTAAACAGAAATTTGTTGTCATTGTAGTGCTCGCAGTGGTACAGTGGTTAAGGGATCGGCCTTGCATGTTGGAGACGAGGGTTCGTATCCCGGCGCTGGCGAGGCGATTTTCCCCGTTGGGTATAAGGGAAAGCTCAAGCACAATACCCCACTCAACCCAGGTGTCGGAAATGGGTACCGGCTTTACGGGGAACCGTCATGGTGTCCTATATATTGCGTTGGTTATAAGACATTTGAAAAACCAATGCTTAAGATCATATGTATCAGGCTTGAATGGAAATCAAGCATCCTAAGATGCCGATGTTTGTGTGTGTTGTGTATATCCTGGTATCTACTAAAATTTACTGCGTGTGTCTACGGATTGAGACAATGTAACCAATACATGCTGCATGATCATATTTATAGGGTGATGAGCGATTTCCATTGCAAACACTGGACATGTATAAATCTGTTTTATTTTCACTGAGTATTTTCCATTCATCTACTTCAAAGAAAAAACAAAAATTTTAAGGTATGCGAAAAATCGTCATGGAAAATATTTTGACACTACGAGGTTATGTTTCACCTAGCGTACTGAAATAAAACTGAGTCTCTCGGCGTAGCATGTAAGTTTTATTCTACAGAATTGAGCAGCACTTAGACAAGTATACTGAGTATCAAACATAATCCCGAGATTTTAATCGTGTAGTTGCGTGTTTCAGCGCAATAGTCTTATACGAGTAACTGCAGTAGGCTGCTACATTAGTGAAAACGTAGTGCTTATAAATAATTTTTACATGCTAGCGTTCGACCCTACACCGGTGTACGTGGACCCATGCACCCCGAACCCATGCGGCCGCAACGCGCAGTGCACCAGCAACGGAGAGCAGGCGGTGTGCACCTGCCTGCAGAGACATGCAGGCAACCCGCTCGAGGCGTGTGTCCGGCGAGAATGCGAAGGTGAGGGTTCAACACGCTGCGTGGTATCACTAGAAGTCTTTAACGTGTGCACGTGAAGGTTTTACACGTTGTGCCTTGTCCCAGGAAGTATTTTAGACGTTTCTAAGATAGGGATGTACAAGCTGCGTGTAGTCGATAGAAGTTTTTGACGAGTGGAAGGGAGAGGCTTATACACCCTGATTTGTACCATCAGAAGTCTTCTGCGCGTGGGTGTTACGGTTAGTTTTCTGCGCGTGTGCTTTCTGTGCAATATTGATCTTTGCCTGAGTTTTGACTGGCATTTCCAGATGTTAAATAACACTCAGATGTACTACTGTTATAGGTGGTACTAATGACTACTGCTGATGAGTAACACTCATAATCTGTTGTTGAGTGATGCTCTCAAGTATTAGTGTTGCACAACATCAGTATTGGACTGCTGTAACTCCCGTATTAAGTTTTTTTAAATGTGCCTCAAGTTCATTCTATACAAAAAGACCACGAATATTATGAAGGTCTTGTAGTTAGTATAGGTCATTCAAATTTCAAAAATGATAATAAATTAAACCTTTTTATGATAAAATTTTGGAGTTCTGTTTACTTATGAATCCAGTTTAAATATGCTCAAAATGATAGCCTTTGATATTTTTGCATTAACGATGGTGAGAAACCAAATTATCAACAATTTTTTTTAACGTAACTTTCAAGGTACTATGTACTTTTTACCACTATTTACTGCAATTTTTCGGCAGGAAGGTTCACTCCAATGCACTTTATATAGTTTTCATATCCCCAGAGAAAAATGTCCACTGGTAACAGATCAGGATATATTGCAGGACATAGAAATTAGGCGAGGTGAAAAACGTAATTTAACACAAGCACAATTTTTCTGATCATCCAAAATAAATTGTGGATGCTCTAAATATTTCCTTCATGTATAACTTCGAAGTTTATTTTTCTTTAGATGTTGATTGATTTTAGATTTGGATTTGTAATTCGAACACAAGAGCGGAAGCAATTAGGAACGTGCACGATTTTTTAGCAAACCTTTCCTTACATTGCAGTAAAACTTCAAAACTTTGGCTCATTTCACCCATCTTCGAAGTTCTTTCGTTTAAATTTGTTTCTTCAACACAATTGTGCGCAGTATCACTGTGTGCCAGCCACTTGGGTGTACACCAAAATTACACCCCAGTTTTCCCAGTGATAAAGATAAACAAATATCCCTAAACTTGCTCCTAAATATTTTCACATACCCACAGTGCTATTCGCTGATCATTTTTTATTTGAGTAATATTATTTACGAAAATAGTTTTGCCCTTACCAAATTATGCACAACATTGTTGGGTTGCAACATATTATGCATCTACATTTTCTCCTACCAGGCTTTCGCAAGTTGTTGTGGTACGCAAGGTCAGGAATGATGGGATAAAAATTTACCTGGAACGAACCCAAAATTAAAGTTATTCTGTTTATACGAATAAAACATTTTCCTCACCACACTTTCTTTGACAATCTTTGTTTGTGCTCTCCACCGCATTCCATTAAAACTTCTTCTGCAGCAAATGCGTTAAACAAGACTTTGGATTATCATTCACACTACCTTCACAATTAGGTGTTTCCCTGCCTCGTCTTGATTTTTTTCTCCCATAAGAACGTTCACTAATACGCGTGTACTGCCGGTTGTCATCGGTGCAGTGCACTCCGACTGCGCGCGGCACCAGGCCTGCAGAGGCGGAAGCTGCATCAACCCTTGCTCCATACCAGCAATTTGCGGCGTCAACACAGAGTGTACCTCCAGGAACGGACAACCCATCTGCTTCTGCCGCACCGGCTTTGTTGGCGACCCCTTCACGTCCTGCCGACGCTTCGACCCTCGTGAGTAGATCATGACTTCTGGACAAATGTTTGTTGGTGTTGCAATAAATGGGAGCCGCTCTGTTCTCGTCAACCTCCCATGGTTTGTTAACGAGTCGTGAAAGTCTACTGACAATGGTGTAAACCAACAAGTACGAAATAAGTTTGCTCCATTTCGTAGTCTGGTCAGTATGCCCAGCTATGGGGAGTTTAGGGATCTTTTGACGAATAATTGACAGCAGTGTCTGTTTGTGGACCTGACCACTACGGCGAACCAAGGTTTCTGTGTAGGTGTAGCGTAGTGATTTTAAGACCGAGGTGACAAGCATGGTCCAGGTCTGCTTCCGTACTCTTCCTATTTACGGACCAGGTGACGAGCGAACAAGGCCGCAACCAAAGTCTGCGCATGGTCTCTTTATCTGCAGACCAGTTGATATTAAAGCTTAATTTAGCGCATCGTCAAACATTCGACAATTAGGGCCCAATCACATCAGGTCTGCACCAGAATTAAGAGACCTGATGTTTCTTAATTAACTCTTCAAAATTAACTCTTTACCGTCCAGGTTAATTTTAAACCCTTTTGCTAACAGTTCGAATACATTTCTTTCTGGTGTAATTTATGTCCTAAAGTGTTCATTAAGTTCATTGTAGAGTGGCAGTTCCTTCCTTAATATTATTATGACAACCTGACGCAAGTTCCAGTCTAATAACGGCGATATATGTAAAAAAATCATCCAATGAATGGTTAATCAAAGCCACGTCAACATTTAAAAAAATGTAAATGAATAAAGTATATCACAGTAATAATCACACGGTAAAGTGGAGAAAGACTAGCTTGCACTGAATTGCCTGGCGTCAAAATATAACATTGTTTTTTGCTGAGACCCATTCTTTGGTAGCATTTAAAAGTTATCGGATCTAATTGTCATAATCTTCAGGGTGTTGCCAGGCTAAGAAGCCGTACCTGTGCAGCTAATCATTGTCCATTGTAAACTATTATGATGCAGCACTTTGCAAAGGTGAAACTTTTCCCGTATGAAAGAAGCGAGAAAGCACAGGAAAGAGCGGCTCTCCGTTAATCTGTATTCATGTATTCATGCCCACACCCCGTATACATTACATTCGCCATGCAGGTAGAATGTTATCACTCCG
Source organism: Platorchestia sp. MABIK (assembly GCA_014220935.1). NCBI lineage: Eukaryota > Metazoa > Arthropoda > Malacostraca > Amphipoda > Talitridae > Platorchestia > Platorchestia sp. MABIK. The sequence continues at coordinate 97,859 of JACJUY010001062.1, read as the reverse complement.
CATCCCGCTGTGGTTTTTCAGCCCCTGATACTGTTTGTTATTTGTGCTGAACGTTACTTTCACTCACGCACAACTGAGTTTAATTTTTCTCTCGGTTATTGCTTAGCCTAAGCAAACACACGGCGTCTTGGAAAATAAATGACGTGTTACCAACACGCATACTCTCCAGTAAATGTCATTGCGCTCTGTCTCGCGTTGCTCAGTTGTTTGCGCCTCGCTTTAGTAGATAGAGTAAATAAAGTATTGCTTACACGTTTGTCTTCGAACAGTTGTGACTCACAATAATGAAACTTCATAATTGTATGTAGAGTATTCCCTCTCAAAAAATAATAGAAAATATTTGTGGCTCTATGGATAGTTTTCTATATGAGCCTTCTGAGGATCACCTAAAGATCCACTAATTATGCATTTGAGAGATTACCGCAGAACATCAGCGAGTGAGAATTATGTAGACATTTATGACGCACTCTAATATGTAGCTTCTTGGGCCCACTTTTAGAATAGTGAAACATTTAACTTATTTCAGTATACAACTCAATTATATAACTGTATACATTACATAACCGAACACTGTTTTTGTGAAGTCTTTCTTTCACAAACTTTACTTTGCTTTACTTGGCAGGCAGCACTTTGTTAAATAACATCATTATTAGTTTAAACTCTGGTTTCCCATTCATGAATTATTATTTATGACGAAAAGCTGTACAATACGGCATGCTCTGCATGGCTCATGAAAATTTTGAAATATCTACCTGAGAACAACAGTTTCATTTTATACAAAGGTGCTTTTCATTCCGTGTTTCAAAAACATAAATATATAATATTTCCTTATCTAAGAGTATCCGCTTATATTCTTGGTGTGGATGTTTTTAATGGGTCATTGCTAGTGATTTAGGATCTTGGAATTATGTTTTCTTATTCATTACTACAAAAATTGCAAGCCTGGCACAGACGCATGTTGCCGAGGCGCAGTGGGTTTATCTTGAGTAGGAGGTATTTTAATTCTCTCTAATTTCCCAGTGAGTGGCAGTGCTGCTGAATGAATAGAAATTTATGTACTGTGAAGAGGATAAGTAACCGAAGTGGAATGGTGAATGCGCGGAATAAGTGTTCAGTAAGGAATGACTAATTGACTTGAAATACGAGCAAGGAGATAATAATTATTCGAAACTTTATGCTACTTAGCACAAATGCGCTTATCTATTTGATGAATGTGAAAAGGACCATAAGACAGCTTGACAGCTACTCTCTGAATAGAGGCTTCCTGCAGGCTGGGGGTTGCCCCAGACTTGCTGCAGTGGAGACCCCGTCCTCTGAGCGAGAGGGGAACACGGGTCGGTGCACCTGTTGCATTTTCCTGTCTTTCTCAAGAAATTGCATCTTGAGTCTCACGTTATGAAATGTAAAAATTAAATTACGGAACGCTGAGCTAAATAACACATGAAAATAAAGGTTAGTTGTTGAATGCATTGTTTGGAAATATTTAAAAATATGTCACATATTGAGCTCATTAACAATTCTTGGTCCAATTGAAGATAATTAAGTTAATACAACAGGAAAGAACAAAAGCAAATACGCCGGAACTTTGAAATGGAAGTTAGTTCATGAAGACACTTGATCAAGTCCAGTTTAAAAGCACAAGAAACCACAATAAACACTACACCAAATATTTATTACTGTGCTACCCACCGTATTGCTGTCTCTTTGTTCACTCTTGCATGCGATGCAGTGAGTCCATGCTGGAGGTTGGTCTGGGAAACATGCATTTACTGCGTTGTAATTCTCCCGGTAGTGAACATCAAACATAATGGCTCATGAAGTTATAGTGCTGTGGACTATTAGCTCCATTGAACGCCTGTTTACGAACAGGAGAAAATAAATGTCGTCCGATGCAAAGGCCTTGAGTTCATACTGTCGGGATTTTGCTCGAGGGTTCAAAAACAAGCTGAATAATGCATTCAGTGTTCTAACACATTTGGTGCGAGGGGCAAAGAAATAGAAGCTTGGGAGTGTCACACAAATGACAACGGTACAGGTCAAGTTTTCTTAAATGACAGAGTATAAACCAAAAAGTGGAAAAGCGTTGGTAATAATTACGGAATAGTAAAAATTCAATTTCAATTAAATACAAATTGTTTGAGTTTAATTCTATAATACAATGTGTGAGCATTGGGTGATAAGGCGATGTGCGCGGAGTAAGTATTTGATTTTATCAGCGTTTTTGAGAGAACCGTTCTGCAACGTGAGCAAATGAGAGTTTATTTGGTAAGTTAATGTGAAATTGAATTATGCATGTGTAGGGAAGTGTAAGGCGACGTATATACGTGAGCGTTCTGATACATGAACGGAATGCAAACCAACGCACGCTGAAGCTTGACGAATGTGTGCATATGACTGACTGAGTGGAGTATTTTGGCTCAAGAATGTGTGTCGTAAAAATGTCACTCACGATGATTCGAGTTCTTCAAGACAAATTGACTTGTAGTTATTGAAATTCCCCTGGCGATAGGAAAACAAAAATAATATAGGATAAATGATGGACCGGCCGATTATTACTCTCTCATTGCATGAAAGAACAAAAAATTGCAAGCAATTCACCCTGGTAATTTACCCTCACTGGAGGAGCGTGGCTAAATTACGTCATTCCACAGCGTAGACACCGGTTTGGATTTTGCGACCCTGTGAGGTGTCCTTGCGACAAGTGTCCTTCTGGGCTCTGCAAAATTCACATCATTCATGTAAAATTTTTCCGCTCTGGCCGCTTTCCAAAAGTTCCCTTATCAAATTAATGAAAGAAAATTGATTGTGTTCACTATCAACGTTGCGTCTTTACAAAACCCAAACAATGTTGAGTTTTAATTACTTTGGTTGATCGATCAACTCCGCTGAAGTATGACGCATATAATGTCACCACTCCGTCTTATTTTTCGGTGATCAAAAAAAATTTTGTCTATTCACAAGTACATATAGGAGCGGACACTTATCCACAGATCCTACAGGAATTTCATTTAAGCGAAAACTTCAGTAATCTTCAATTTCATTTCTATCTCATTCATTTTTGACTTAATTTAACTTGTCATAAGCCTAATTTAATTTATCGCAAACAAAACTGAGCTACTCACAGACAAAATTTAACATGTAACATACAAAATTTAAGCTTCCATGCATGCTTGCATGAAAGTTTGATCTCTCCAAAAAATTGTAGGGACTTCTAAATGGAGTAGGCAGTGCCATACAGAAATGTTGATTGTATTTCGGGAAACTACTCCTCAGTGGTGACCTCAGCTACCCACCACAGTATTAGCCACATTTTTTGCTGATTCTGTGATAAATTTAAATTTGATTTTCACCAGGGTTGATATTTAATTCTCAATTTCTTTTTATTTCTCGTATGCAATCTCCAAGGAAAACCAACTACCTACTTGAAGTCTTCGTCTCTTATTCTTTATTCATATTTCAACTTTTCATCTCAGTGAGATGCCTACGCCTTCATTTGTTACGTTCGCGTGCTGTGTCACCAAGATACCTAAATTTTGCAGCCATATGGTGCCGCTTAAACATCCACTTGACCGAGTTTCTCTTTGATTGTTGCCCAGCTGAACGGAAGGTGAACCGTGAAAATGATTAGGGTAGCACAAAGTAACACGTATTATAAAATATTTCTTGGTTTTTGCAGAAATACAAAATAAATGTACGGGGATGGTATAAATATACAGCGAGTCCACGAGTGGGTATAAATTAAAAAATGGTTTGTCTTTTTAATGAACATTTAGAAATGAAAATGAATAATTATTCTTTAATGATGACCTAATACGATGTAATACATTTATACATATGTATATTCATATAAGTGCTAATGATCATTTTAATACTTCGCACACCTTTCTATTCAAATTTCAGTGACAATCTAAAGAACAACCAAATAGTATATAAATATGCAAACGTATTTTTCGTTTTATACGTGTCAGCTTACATGCACACGCATCTATACGTTTATGCTCAACTGTATGCAAATGTTTATGTGTTATATGACTGGAACAGCTGTTAAAATTACAGTTTGTCGACGGACGGTTGAATTTACCTCAGTGTAAATTCCGTAAAGTGATAATTTTAACAGACACGAATATCTGTCTAGGCACATGCATCGGTTCATTTATGTCGATCAACATTTTATTTTTGACCAATTTCAATAATGACAAATCCAGCTTCATTTTGGAAAAATCAAATTCTTCTACCGATAAACTAAATTTCGTTCAAGACAGTCTAAATGGGATTGGCGGAAAACTGGATTTCGTTTGTTGCATTTCAATTGAATTTATAACCATTCAGAGGACCTTTATTACTAACTGAATTTCGTTGGTGATAGATCAGATGTCATTCGTGACATTTGGATTGTATTTGGGGTAAATCGATTAGTAAATATTATACATTCAGGGAGATAGAGCTTTTGGTCTCATTATCATCGTTGTAAGAATAGAACAACTATAACATAAGGTTATGGGCGCATAGTTCACTTCACATGGTGCGAGTGACAGACATGCGAGCATCCTCTACTTCCAGAAATGGAAATTTTACAAAGGCAATGTTTGTCCAGCAGTGTATTTTTATTTACTTATTTATCCATATCATCTATTTTTACGTTTTTACAACGACACTGTCACTTTGCGAAAAAATCACAATTTGCTAGGACGATGACTTCAATTGAAATAGTTTGTTGTATGTGTTATGTATATGTTGCTCTTATATTCCACTGCATTCCTACTTTCCACGCAATCTTTGACTGGAAAAAGACTTGAGAGCTTAATGCATTTTTTTCCATATTTCGCTGCGTACTATATGATCCATAGCTTCTTTAAGCGTCACATGGGAGTGGAATCACCTTCTTAAAGCCATCACGGAAGCGGAAAATACTAGGAAAATGACGCAACGGGACGACAACAAGATTGCGGAATGAGGCCTATTACCAGTGACATGACCAACATATGTAAACTGAAACTGAAGCGTTAACCAATGTATGGAAAATTAATATGAGCGAACGTAAGAAACATTGAGTGCAAAAGAACAGAAGAAGAAACTTATGTTAGGAGAGTTAAAATGAGAGAACGAGACCAGAAGAGACCAGAAATGTGAAATAAGAATTTGAAAGTGACTACTCCAAAACGTCTCATTCTACGGCACGGGTCTTCTGGTAAACTTTAAAGTGCTATTAACTCGCATTTTCCTTCATGTGAGCACGTGTAGCTGCGATGCAAGTGCTCTATACATCGAGGAACATCAGATAACGACCTCCAAGAAGCCTCTACGCGGCGACATCCTAACTGTGCAGCTTGGAAGCAGTTCGCTCCCCTACAACGCATTCGAGGGACCAGCCAGCGCGCGTGTATTGTATTTCGCTGCTGAACTCATCAAGAATGGATTTCGGGTAGCCAGCAGCTCAGATTATTTTTTCAATTTCCTCCCGTGAATTTACATGGATTACACTCACTGACTGCAGTCGTGCTGTGCTCTGCATGATGCAATGTTCTAATGAAAATCGTGCGCGTGTGCGCTCATTTCCAGGAGCTTCCGGTCTGTGTGCCTTGACCTTCATTCACTTGATACACCGAGAGATCTCGTCGACCTCAAGTTTATTGCGCGGGCCAGATTCACAAAAAATGCAGACATCTTCTAGTCTGTCAAATTATAACGTTTCTCAAGCCTCAATAGCTATAGTAAGGTATGGAATTTCTTTAGATAAAGTCCACGAAAAAGTTGAAAATAAATTCAAAACTAACCAAAAGAGCAAACATTTCTTGAGCAATTAAGTACGATCCACATGCGTGCACATCAGCCTTGGTTGTCACAGGAAAGGAAATTGAGGTACTTTTTGTAAGTCCCCTAGCAGTAAGATGTTCCAGGTATTGTGAGTCAATATAATGATCATCTAAGGTATGCATTTTCAGAGAAGTAAGTTAACATCTTATTTTTTCAGTAAATGAAGCGAAGTGTATTTGCTCTACTAATACTCCAGCAGAAAAACTATATAGTGTCTTTGGCAGCTTTTTATGCGCTAAAAATATGTTTGAAGTATATTTGAAAAAATTTGCAGAATCAATGCTCGTTTTCAAAAGAGTTCAAACTTCTCTTGATATTTATTTCATTTATGACAAAGATAGTAACCTCCTAAGATAACTTTTTGTGAAAGACGATTGTCCAGAAGTACCGAAACATCGGACCAATATTATTTTTAAACGAATATAGAAGATAACAAATTTGATTTGAAATAATTTTAAAGCGCAGATGACAAGTTTTTCTAAATGTACAATGAATTGCACCAAAAATAATAAGGTTATTCGTTTCAGCGCTCATGAGTCAACCGAGCGCATTAGAGAGATCAAAATTATTAATGTCATGTAAGTTTTACAAAATTCAGAGACAATTTCATTAAATATTTCCCTTCTTAGCTACTTGTCAAACTGTAAATTAACGTAATGGTAGCTGTTGTGAGACTTGTCTCCTAATTAGCACCATGATAGCTGTTGTGAGACTTGTCTCCTAATTAGCGCCATGGCAGCTGTTGTGAGACTTGTCTCCTAATTAGCACCATGATAGCTGTTGTGAGACTTGTCTCCTAATTAGCGCCATGGCAGCTGTTGTGAGACTTGTCTCCTAATTAGCACCATGGCAGCGGTTGTGAGACTTGTTTCCTAATTAGCGCCATGCCAGCTTGGGAGACTTGTCTCCTAATTAGCGCCATGGCAGCTGTTGTGAGACTTGTCTCCTAATTAGCGCCATGGCAGCTGTTGTGAGACTTGTCTCCTAATTAGCGCCATGGCAGCTGTTGTGAGGCTTGTCTCTTAGTTATTGCCAGAGGAGTCTATTGTGAAGCATTTCTTTTTTTTACAGCTACAGTAACTTTAAAATGACTACCTGCGAATAAAGGGAGAAAATCACCATGTACATTATTACATTTGCCTTTTTTGCCTGTTCTAACACGCACTTGTAGCGCGCTAACTCGCTACAGCCGTGCTCTGTCAACTCTTTGCTTGCGCAGATATTCATCTTCTCTTTATTTTCTTGTTCTTCTTCATCCTTGACATTGCGAGAAGACTAAGGCGTACAATTGGCTCCTGCACCTGGTCGGTCAAGTTGGCAGCTCCCAAAGGTCAATTTAGCCTGGCGCTTTTGACCTTGTCTTGTGATATCCATCATACATGTATATTTGTGTGTTACCGTCGTGTGTGTTTCTCAAGAACGAAACGAAAACTGATGTAGGTCAGTGGATATTTGTGCAACAAGGATCTGAAAATTTATAAAAAATTCCTTCATAATTTTGTAAAAGGCAAAATCCGGATAAATGGAATGGCTTCAGAAAGAATCACACCGATTTATTGTTTGGCGAACACTCCGTTCGTGCGTTACAAGCTATTGCATTTTGAAATATGACACTGAAGTGTTCCCACCTAACCACCGAACAGAAGTGTTATTGTGTGTTATTTTTTCGCAAGTCTTTATTTCTTTTTGAACACGAAACGCTCAATAATTTTATGTATTTTCTATGCACCATTTAATGCATTTCTAATGACAGACTACTGTTCTGACGCACTTGTAAAACAGCATTTACTTTAAGAAATATTTACCTAGTGCGCAAGACCCGCGAGCTCTGGTAAATCGAACATTGTGTGAGAGCTTTTCAAATGCTCTTATCTTCCAGAAAATGTGTACTTGGAATTCAATATTGTCACAAAAAATAGACCTTGAGGAATTAAAGCGTCATGCTCTCATGAAATCACTATTTTTCTTCTCAAAGCTAGATGTAATTAGAAATTTTTTTGCCGTCTCACGAAGCTATTCAAGGCTCATAATATTGAAATAAACGTCTGTATAAAATCTCACAGCTTATCATGAAAGGTAAAAAAGATTACTCCATCAAAATTTTTTATAAAACTTAGAATAGCTCCTCATTTCCTCACCTTATGCAAACGGTAATTTACAACTAAACAGCAGAACTTTAATTATTGAAAGAATTAATTTCCATTTGCGGGGCAAACATGTGCGAATAACACAAATTTTAAGAAGAGCATAAATGACGAATCATTTGCCCCTGATAAATGGCCAATAGTATTCATGCTTTGAGAGATTATCTGTTCCCAGACGTAGTACTGTGGTAGCAGCTCATGGCCAACAAATGTAATCGTCAAAGACACTATTCAAACCATAATTGTAAGACAGTAGTGTGCATGAAGTAAATTGACGATTTATTCCCAGACTTAATACAAATTCTTTATAATCCAAAACTAACAATCATGCTGAAACAGATTTAACCTTCACCTACCAAAGCGGTTCAATGGATACCATTGATGGTGATCATCTGACAAACGATCATCTGAATGATGATCGTCCGTTGGCCTAGAAAAACATCTGATCCTCGAGTTGACAGGACGAGCTAAACTCAAGGCCACCCACCATTGTCCTAGTTGTGATGCGAGCCACACCAGCCTGCATTGAAGACATGTGTAGGGCTTCGCACGAGAGGCTGCATAGGTTGTCCCTATCGAAGGCTGAAGAGCAGCAGGTGGCGGCGGCGCACCGCCTAATACAGACGCGGCCTTGGCTGGTGGGGAAGTGTGGGCGACCGCTGCAGTTCGCCGAGTTTTCGTCCACATGCATCGCTTCTTCTTAGTTTTCAAGCGCAGAGTGCACGCGTTATGTACAGAGTGCTATTTTAGCAGCAGCTCGTGTGCTCACTGTAAGAATAAAAGTCAATGATCTTGATCTCAGTTTTTGGTTAAATCATCTCATGATTGCGTTTGGACTAGAAAAGTGTCAATAAATGACAATACTATTAGCAAACATAAGCAATCAAGCATTTCAAGAGAGTGGACTAGAATCCCGTAAGTGGCTTTATTTGCATTCGTTATTTTTGAGGTACATTTTCAGTTTCTAATAATGAAAAGGCCACACAGGTTTCAGCGCTGTTAGATCGAAATTAAAAAATATTTTTACCTTGGCCTTATTTTACAAGCAGATTACTGAGTTAAAGTGAATGTTTGTACAACTCAAATTTGTAAATCTCGTGCCAAGATAATAACCGACAAAATATCGAAATTTTTGTAATTGCTTTAATAGAACGAAATTGAGTTTGTCCAGCGCACAATGATCTTTGCAGCTAAAAATGCTGGTCGCTTTGCCCTAAGAAGTGAATGGCAATATGAGATTAATATTGATGATCAGCGATTGTGCGTGACTAATATAAAGTAATTAGATGTAAATTGCAAATTGCACTGTCAAACTATAGGTGTGTAAAAACAAAGTCTTGTAGTCAGCATTTATTCACTTGAAGTTATGTATTAACATGGAAGCAATTACAACAAGAACATGTACATTTTATGTTTTGTACAAAGCAGAAACGCACTCACTAATGTATCAAAATTACTGACACGACGCAATGATAGATAACACTTCACCTATCTACAGCTCAGCACCACTCACCTCAGACACAGCCACTGCCGCAACACCAATGCTACTCTGTGACCTAAGTCAATAATCAAAACCTCACTCACGTTGCTTTATATGCTACGAATCAACACTAATTTTAGGCGTGTTAACGCTTACTCGGGGTCAAGACGTTCCTCCCAACACATAAACGCTAACCCTGACTCTGATGAACATTTTACAGAGGAGTTGTGTCGGCCGAGCCCATGCGGCACCAACACCAAGTGTGATGTGGCGGGTGACCGCGCCCGGTGTTCGTGCATCGAGAACTACATCGGTGACCCCCTCACTGGGTGCCGGCCTGAGTGCGTGTCTGACTCGGAGTGCACAGGCGGCTTGGCCTGTCAGAACAACAGGTGTGTGCTGCCAAGTGCCGGGTTAAAACTTAAATCTCGTGAGTTTAGCGAATGTTAAGGATAAGATCGAACATTGTGCTGTTTCAATAATTATTCTACGGTATTTCATCTTAGGGTGAGAGAAAGATTTTTTTGCGTTGAGAAAAATTTTTCAAATTGCATCTGTGTTTGGTTAGTTAAATTGACGAAATGTATGCGCATCAGGTTGAAAGAAATTACGCGTGTTACATTTTAGCTTGAGTTCAATTCACAATTTACGTAATGTAAGTGGAGTGAAATTATGGATATTATATTTAAGATTGAACGAAAAAGAAATCGATTACTTGCCTCTCAAGACCCCGTATATCGACTTGAATCATAGGTTTGTACATGCACTTGGTTTTGTTAGACACCAACACAAATTAAATTTTTAGCGCAAAATGTTACTTGTAAAAATTAAACCACAATATGCAAATCACACTATGCGAAAAAACTAAAAACAATTTCGTCGGAAGTACTCTACGGAATAAATAACGACTGTTGATGAAATCAGGAACCAGTAAAACTTGCCTTAAAATTTCAAAAGTTATTAGTGTCGTGAGGAAAGGATTTTCGCCCTGCAGTGTTTAACGCAAGCAGAACGTGATGCAAGCAAGTCATCTATGTTCTCTTATTTCAGTTCTATTCACATCCACTTTGTCCTCTTGGTGATGTGACATTAAAATAGAATTCGTTAATGGCATGTAGTAGCTTTCTGTTACTCCTTAGCAGTTGAAATGTTGGACTCGAGATTTTTGCAGACCAAGTACTGTTATTGAGCCGTCCTTCAGATCTCTCATTTAATAATAAAATATAATGACAATATGTAAAAAAATGCATGCACTGCCCGCAAAGAATCAATGAAACTGCGTTGAAGTTTTTTCATGCTTTTCTTGGACATGTGGTAAGCTGAGGTCAGTGATGGTGGGCAAAAAATGTTGCTTGCAGCTTCCGTGCCTGATATAAGTAATTTACAACCTTTTCAATCACTATGCACTTTCAAATACATTGACAGATCTCGTTTTTCACCTATATTTTTCAGTTATTAGATTAGATCATTATTCAGGATTTTGAAGTACTTATGAATGAATTTATATCTCATCTGCATTTCAGAAAATAGCACACTTAGCATTCGCGCCACATTACTTTGTGTCGTTTTCATGCGCTGCAGGTGCGTGAACGTGTGCGCGAGAGGCGCGTGTGGGGAGGGCGCGCTCTGCAACGTGAGGAACGGCCGCGCCGTGTGCACCTGTCCGGAGCATTACTTGGGCAGCCCGCACACCAGGTCAGCCTCCTCTGTCTTCGTTTCGTGTCACTTCTTTGTACGCTTCGGTGCAATATATTTCTATAGACATCTATGAAAACAGAAAATATGAGGTGTTTCTCACTGAGGAATGTCACGTATACTGAGGAAATATGTGTAGTTGCTGTTTTAGTGCACCTATGTGATTCGTACTCACTTAGAAGAAATGTAATGTCTTGTTTAACTCATTCATTTATTCTACAAATATGAATTTGATATGATTTATTCAATATAATTAACTTTCAACAACTTTCAACACTTTTATGCACACCATACAACTGTTTGTGTATATCGATGCATTTGGGAGAGTATCCTAAGTTTGTGCATAAAACGAACAAAGAAATGAATGCATTTTGCAAATGTGCTGTGTCGCATATTTGAAGATCATGTGGCAGTATAACACGTGTCTCTTCCAACAACAATGCATCCAGTTTAAATCAACGTATTTTCACATGAGAGCTTAACTTACTGCGATCGCATTCCAATTTTGCTGAAGGATTGGGAATACATAACGAATTCTAAAGAAACACTCATGTGTTGAGTTTTCTCATGAGAGTATCACTTTATTCTTAAATCTATTAATAACTAAACTGTCTTAAAATGTGGTAAGCATGCGTGTTTTTAGTTTGAAAATATTTAAGAATAACCACACCGTGATGGAATTTGTTCGCATTTCGATAACCACAACTTCCTGACAACATCTTAACATCTAAAAGCATTTCTTTATTTTTCTTAAATTTTCATGTCTACTCGTAGCTTGAATTGACAAACTTTAATTAACGTTCCTAACTTAGCTTGAATTGCTGAGATTTAACACAATGATGCCAACACGAACTAAATATTTGTTTGATAAATCTTTTAAAACAAGATTTGAACGCTCTCATCTATTGCAAGAATAATCAAAATTCCGATATTACAGCTGAAATGCATCGTTTACGTATCTTATAATCGGTAACTGTACTATTACTTGACAATATTGGCTGACTTTGATTTCTTACTCAGTTTTCAATACCTGAACACACTCATGACGATCGGTGCTGAAAAGTTTTTAATATTGTTTCTTATTTCCACGTCTTTAGTAACAGAAGCAGATGTAGGTGCTAATCTACCACCGACTAACTCTGGTGGCAATTATCAAATGTCTGGCTCTGACAATAGAGGAAGAATTTTAAAGTCTCCTAACGATACCCGTACAACTGTCGTTGCAAAGAAAAAGCTTTTAGGGGCTTGTTACAGGTTATGCCACGGATATCATTTTCTAGTTTAGGAATGATAAAATTCTCACATTTTTGCGAAATTAAAGTTTCAATAGTTATTCATAAACCCTAACTACTCCCATGATCGGTAAGCCTTTCCCTATACTATGATACAGAAAAATAAGACGTTGCTCGGGTTGGCGAAGTTATTTGTCTATACGGATTACTGCTAGGTCATGCAAGGGTGTAAGGATCGATAAAATATGTGTGACGGATTACGATAGCAATATCATCTTAGAAATCAAACCACAAAGAGTATTTTATCCCACTAATCTCGCCATATTCGTGAACTTCGTAAGTTACGGGAAAATGAGAGTAAACAGTGCAGTGTTTATACTTAGAGGGAAAAGATTTGGAACTATTCTTAAGAGATTCTAATATGTGTCATTGAATGTTATTCATTATACCCATAACGAACACGTCAATTTGAAAAGCTTACACTACACACAATCCTATAGATACATTTCTCAATCGTCGAAGCTGATGGAACTTTCAGTGGTTAGACAAGTTTCTAGCTCAGTGGATAAAAGGACAATAGTGTTTCGCGTGAATTGGACCCCCGGAAATGTTGCAACACTGATAGTATCTATCAGGGTTGAAGGCGAAGAAAGCATTTCACGAGACTTCCTCTTTAGTGCCATCTGGGATGACCATCTGCATGTGCTATCTCTGTTACGTTCGCGTTACTCATGTTAAACTTTGTATTGAATACTACTTTTTGACAGTGTTCACCTCATTCTTGCCTGCGACACCTCGAAACTAGTTAACTTTAAATTCATGAAAGTAACGCATGGTAACATGAGGGAACGTGTGTCCGCAGATGTTACCCCGAGTGCCAGACGCACGAAGAATGCCCCTCCCACCAGGCTTGCTTCAAGCTGCGCTGCATCGACCCCTGCGTGGGGGCGTGCGGCAGCGGCGCCGACTGCAGAGTAGACGACCACAAGCCCATCTGCTCCTGTCCTAAAGGATACACTGGGCATCCTTTCGAGTCCTGCAGGCCCTTCGATCCATGTGAGAATTGCTCTGATGTTCTTGAAATTACAGTCAGCCAATCTACCGAAAAAATTATTAGAGATTCATTATCTTCCCATGAAATAGTAAAGAATGCTTCAAGTTTATGATGAAACAAAATCGCTTTAAGCTTTCCGTCGCGAATGAAATGAAAGAGTATAAATTTTATTTTTGAAAAATTTCTCAAATGAAACAGATTTTTTCTTTTCCCTTCATGCAGGCAGAATTTCAATTCATTTCTTTGAATTTTCAGAAGAATCGTTAATTGAACAGACACATGACAAAGACTTTCATAGAAGATATCTGGTAAACCAAGATCGAAAACAATCTAGGTTCGCCCTGACAATGGGTGGTGAAAGGAGACTTGCAGTGACCGCTTCCTCTCGGACGATATCTTCAATGAATTACAAATACCCATTCGTAAGAGTCTGTGAAATGCACTTTTTGCTGTTGTGTTTATAAGAATTTTATTTGTATTTACAATTTTATGAACGTCTAGCTAATGTTTAGTAACAAATCTCAGTAAATTAATTTTTACTGCACTTTAAGTGTAACTGTAAATGCGATTGTGTATCCATCAACAAATGTTCTCTTTACAGTAATTGTTGCGGACATGCCCCAATTTTTAACCATCAACCGCATTACCATGCCTCACGCTATGCAACTGAATGGACACTACTGTGTTCAGATTCAGTATTCACTGACTCGTGCGTATACCTGTACTTAATGTTGAACTAACGTCTGGCAGCGGAGTTATGTCGGCCTAATCCATGCGGCTCGAACGCTGACTGCACACCGGGACACGACCGGGAGGGCAACGACAGGCCGGTGTGTACCTGCCCCCGCGGGTACCTGGGCAACCCGCTGGAGGCGTGCATTCCTGGCGAGTGCGAGGTTGACTCGCAGTGTCGCAGCAACGAAGCGTGTTATGAGTACAAGTGCCAGGTGAGTGTGTGGTAGTCCAGGTAGTGCTCGGATAATGTAGGTATAGTGCTGTGGTGGTGCATGTGGTTCTGAGGTAGAGCTGTGGTAGTACAGGTAGTGCTAAGGCTGTGCTGGTAGATTTGTGTTAGTACAGGTAGTGCTGAGGTAGTGTTGATGTAGTGCAGGTAGTGCTGGGAGTGAGAGAGTAGGGCTGTACTGGTATCAACAGTGTAGTGACCAACTGTAAAGTGACCAACTGTGTGGTAACCAACTGTGTGAAAACAAATAGAGTTGCAAGCCTCTAATTATTTTGAATGTAAATAATGTACGTGGTTGACAATATGAGCGTGCAAGTTTCGACGTGATAACTTTTGAGTTTTCTGATTTACTTTACTTTTTGATTCTTTCTTGAGTGCTAACTCTCCTTCTTATTTAGTCCTGACGCAGGTGTGTATTGCAACAAATGTCAGCAAGTAATGTTCTTCAGATAGATTCATAGATCGCCTTTTCGGGTAGTACATTTAATTCAAGAACTCTGCTCTTATTTTTCAGCGTATTATAAGGGTGACATCATCATTTCAGTGCGAGTGAAATGGCCTGGAGTAAACAGGGAAATTTTTGCGTTACTGCGCTTTGTGTACACCCCTCACTAACACTACGTAAACATTCGATCGTATTTTTTTACTTTCAGTCGACGTGCTTCGTTAAGGGTCAGCCAGTGTGTGGACGGTCGGCAGACTGCACGATGAAGAACCACCAGCCCGTTTGCACGTGCCCCACAGGCTTCGTAGGCAACCCTCTCACCAGCTGCCGGCCTAATCCGAGGGCCCGCTATGCCATCGGCAGGACCTGATCAGCAACTGCACAAGCCCCACACCTTACTGATGCACAGGAACTGCATGACCAGTTGAAGGGATATTTCTCAGTAGGCATTATCTGCATCGGCAAGACTTATTAGAACCAACATCAACTGCAAAGTGAAACTTGTCCTTCACAAAATTAACTTCGACAGGTTCCCTACTCTGGAATACTTCAGCCTACGAATTTCAAGTACACTGGAGGAATAGTCTGCATAGACATGGACATAGTATATTGTATTTGCGTATTAGAAATATTTGATAAGTGTAAATACTACACAGCTGAATATTACGACAGAAAGATTTGTTTTTACCATGGATTAGTGAATAAATGAACAAAACTCAATTTCAAGCGCGAGAAATTTTTCAGCATGAATGAATTCTTCGAATACACAGATTCGAAAAGGAATCTATGGCAAATAATGCAATCTGCTCTGAGTGACAATTAGGGAAAACCAATAAGGGAAAATTTATTTAATCTTTAAAAGCCGTTGCTGCAAAGCATTAAATCTGTGGATCTATCTTCAGTGTAACTTTCCTTACATTGGCATGTGAGAAATGCGGGGAATTTTTATCAAATAACCTTCGTTAAATTTTTCTTGTATCAATCAGTTAAACGGATTAAAGATGGTGAGACTGAATTATAAAATTCGATAGCATTTGCTAAGTAAAATGACTACTTCATTTTCGAGTAGTTATGAATCTATTAAATGCTCAAGTACTGCATTATAGGGTATCTTTGCTCTGCAAAAAATTTTGGAATTATGAAGAATATTTGTGTAAACAACAGACATATCAAACATCATCGAGGGAACGGAAAAAAAATCAGGCCTAGTCATCTTGAATATAAATTCTGGAATTTGATCGAGGTAATGGACTAATATATACCTTTTATGAATATTTTGTTCAAAGTCTGTTCGTTACGCTCTGAACCTCCATTACGATTACTCATATTCAGCAGTCTCGCTAGCTAATGCAGTTCAAAATTTACTTCCAATTTCTAACTGGTTAAGTACATCAAAAATTGAAATTGCGAAGTTTTTGATGCCCTGTTATACCAGTTGGTGATCACAGCAAAATTTTCCAAAAGTCATGTTTTCAGCTAGTGCTTGGCATTGCAATCTTCAAACTGGGCTTGGAATTGTTTTTCATGTTTTTAGCATGGTGGCATTTGTTATAACATTAAAACAATTTTTCTACGCCATATAGGACTGATAAACTTCACGTTTTTTCTTGCCAAGTCTCCTTTCAACACTCATCATTCAGCAAATGTATTTTAAGCACAGTTCCTTAGCAATCTTAAGCATTGCTAGTAAGTCTGATCATTTTCATGTCATATTAAAACAATCCTTGTAATGTACCGTAAAAAAGAAAATGAAACAAATACATCTGCTGTAGAAAAAATGCTAGAACATATGTCTCAACCATCAACTATCTGCAAAGGAAAGGAAAATACTTCCACTAATGTGATTGAAACAGAAGATTATTCTACTGAACAACTCCCACAGTTTAAGCTTAATAGTCTTGCAGAGACCATAACAGAAAACAGTTGTTAAAAAGGACAAAAAAAATAGAACTAACGTGCATGGTTTAGAGCTTAAAAGAATTAACCATAGCCAGAGTGTGCTTCAACTTAAGCTTCACGCTGCGGCTCTTGTATTTGAAAAAATCTTGCTTGCTGCTTACTCCTTAACCCGGACAATTCGCTTACATTTAGACACTGTAGATGTGATCAGCAAAGCTTACTTAAATTGCAAAAAAAAAACACTTAGTTCACTGATGAGTGGAGCAAATCGTCAAATGAAAGCTTTCTTAATAGACCCTTGTAAGTAAACTAGGTGCACTTTCTTCACACTCACTGCCCATTACTTATTTTAGTCTTCATTCTGAGAGCGAAGCTTCTTTGTCTATTTTATTAAGGCGTGAAACGATATTTTTCTTCGTTTTTACCTAATATTTTTTGTGTTTTTGTGTTTTTTTCACAACAATCTTAAACGATACACTAAATTGTTTGCTTTTTGACTATGTTTGGTAGCATGTGAGTCTATCGACTATCTTCATTGCCCCCTCCCAGACAATGAATCCAACGGAGTGAATGAGACACGCACGGCAATTTACCCTTCACAGCGTTGCATTGTCCTCGTATTTTAGCAAGAAACTGTGACGAGTCCATTTTGGTCATTGGCTCACTGGACGATTCTCATAAAATAAGGTGGTATTTCTTGCCTCCACTCGGACAATTGAGCGAATCATTCAGACAAGCAACAAGTCGTCTCGAAGTCTCAACATTCTCTTGAGGTTTTTTGGACTTTAACTTCAAGTCGAAGTACCTTGCATGTCTCAATCTCTAACTCAAATGAGTGTGCTAGAGCAAACAAGTTGTGACACCATAGTTCATTCTACTCATAAAATTTTTCTCAAAAATTTTCGTTATGAAATTATGTGAAAAAGCTATTTTTCCGACAAAAAACTGCGAAGTAAGTGAAGGGTGGGCGCCGTAGCGGCGAAGACATCAAAGAGGGGACAAATCTTCACAAACTCACCTGCCCAAGGCTTTTCGCATGCATGATCGAGAGGATGTATTGTTGCTGCTCGGAAGCAATCACTCCTCCACTATAAAAGGAACATTGTAAATATTTTTTTATTATCCTCTGTTACCAATGAGCTTCTGAGAAGGAACATTCTTTGTACACTGGATCTTGTGAACTATGCCACTTACTGTGACCTAAATCTGGGAAGGCGTCGACTATTATAGTAGAACGTTCGTTGAGGTGGAGATGCACTCTTCATCCCTGTTTCGCTTCTTTCTGCACCCCTTCCCCAGTGCACTAACGGGGCATGTGTGGAGCCAGTATGGGAATCTGCTCTCGCTCATATGGAGCTACTCGTATATAGGGCATTGAATTCGCATCATAATTATTTTGTATTCATAGCGAGGGCTCGAAGGAGCGTGAATTGTGTTACTGAAAATACTACAGATTTCTACTCGCTCAGAATGGGAATTTCAAATTCTTTGAAGTCTTTCCATCCCAAGAAAAGGCATTTATGATATAAAACATATTCTGATAACCTGGGCTTGAGAAAATTGGTATAAATATACTTACCATACATAATTAATTAGAAATGGCATCAAGGCATAGCATTGAATTAACTTATTCATTTGAAATTAATAAGAAATTCAGACCAAACGAAACAATCCTTACGAAACTTGGCACTGACAATTTTAAAAAGAAGATAAAACTGCTTTAACCTCCAGAGTAGAATCAGCTGCGTTTTTAAGAAAAATTCAGTAAGTGGAAATAAATACGGGGGAACCAGCACCAAATAATAAAATAGTAGGATGTGTTCTAAATTAAGTGGTTTCAACATTAGGTAGTAACTTGGAAACTTTGAACAATAATTCTGTTGAAAATCCAAATTCCGCAAAGCGACATTTCACTTGCAAGGACATTAGTACTGAATCAAAATACGCACCACATGCCGGTTTAATGTTGGGAAAATTAATGTGTTTTCCAAAGAAATGAATGAGTTTTCCACTGCATAAGGTGCCACATCATTTATCAATTTTTTATTTGTTCACCTATAGTGTTATAAATAATATTGATGAAATTAATCATGACATCAAGGGGATTGAAAACGTTCTCGGCTAAAGTACTTAAAGTTATAGTTGATATAATAGCACCGTTCATTTCCAACATTATTAATCAATCACTTTTTCAGGGAATTTTCCCGAACTTTCTCAAAATTTCCAGAGTGCCCTCACTTTTAAAAGAAGAGATTAAACTTTCGTTTACAATATTATAGATCTGTTTCTATACTACCAATTGTTGGCAAAATGTTAGAAAAAATTGTAAATAAAAAGGTGTAGTGTCGTACTGGCGGCACTACAAGAAGTATTGTAGCAGAAGCTTTAACTTCTGTACCCTTAGGTGTAGACTAAGAATCGGGATAAGTAAACGCACAGCAAGGCTCCTAGTAATGTACTGATTCCATCGGTGACAGACCTTCCTTAAAACTAGCAGTGCCCGGAAGTCAAACAAAGACCTTCCGGTGCTTCTAGGGGCGCAGTGTAACAAGGACTTCGCCGGCCAGTTTCCGGCGGTTGCGGTCGGGGCCTTTTCGACCCATCCGAACCCAAGTGTAATAAAGACATCCGGCGGCGCCTGCCATGCAAGGCCTCTCCGAGATGCAACAATTTCCCTCCCTTTAGGTGAACATATGAAAACGGAAGGCAAAACTCAACAACCCATTCGCATTACAGGTCTAGTTATTCTACCTGATCTACGCGGTTCATTTTGTACAGGTGAACTGCTAACAGGCTGCAGGGTAGAAGGCTCAGCCGCCTTGCTACTGAAATATCCCAAATTACTAGAAGAATGAAGCAGCTGATTTGAATGTCTCTTCCAGATTACATTTAATGCTAAGATTTGAACATGAAAGATATTAACAGCAACTTTACCAACAATAATTCCCTTCAGCCACTTGGGACCATCTCTTAAATTCAGAGCAAGAACATGATCACCGACATCAAATTGAGTTAAATACATAGGCTTAGACCTGGATGCAGAGTATTTAGGATGAACTCTATCTCTAGCAGGAACAAATTTACGATTGTTCAGCGCAACAGAGGGAGCAATTTTGTGACACTATGAGGAATGCAATGTGATTGAAATAACGCTTTTGCAAGATGTGATTTGAACGATTCAGAAGAAGAGAGTTTTTCAACAGGTCTTTAATGACTCTTACCCCCCTCTCAGCTTGACCATTGCTTGCTGGAGAGTAGGGCGGAGGTGTGAGGTGCTCAATGCCGTTGGAAATAAGAAAATTAAAGTCTTGAGATGAAAAGTTTGAAGCATTGTCACTTACGAGCACATCACACAACCCGTTTCTGCTGAAAATCATTCTCAAAGCATCGACAGTATCTGATACACTCGTGGATGGTACAACTTCGCATTCTATATATTTAGACAATG
>JACJUY010001062.1:63796-74753 GCA_014220935.1 Platorchestia sp. MABIK | reverse complement strand
AGACTAAGGATCAGGATAAGTAAACGCACAGCAAGGCTCCTAGTAATGTACTGATTCCATCGGCTACAGACCTGCCTTAAAACTAGCAGTGCCCGGAAGTCAAACAAAGACCTTCCGGTGCTTCTAGGGGCGCAGTGTAACAAGGACTTCGCCGGCCAGTTTCCGGCGGTTGCGGTCTGGGCCTTTTCGACCCATCCGAACTCAAGTGTAATAAAGACATCCGGCGGCGCCTGCCATGCAAGGCCTCTCCGAGATACCACAAAGGGGTATTCTTATTTTGAACAAAAACCATTTCTCCTCGATAAACAATTTGGTATTCTTTTTAAAAAATCAACAATACAGGCTGTATACCATTTACAATACTCTTATTCCAATATACATAAAGAAAAGCATGTTTCTCCGTGTGTGTTGACTTTTGAAAAGCATTCGATTGTGTAGGCAATAATATTTTACTATCGCAACTTCACAGTTTTGGCATTAGAGGAGATGTCCATGTTTAATTGAAATTATACCCAAGAAATCGAAAGCAATATGTCGGTAATGACAATGTACAATCGGAACTACTGACAATAAGCCAAGGAGTACCACAAGGGTCTGTCCTTGGGCTTTTCCTCTTTATGATCTTTAGCAACGATATAGCTATATCTACTCTTTTTTTCAAATTCAAACTTTTTACCTACGTTAGCACGCTTTCTACAGCTCTACATAATGAAATTCCAATTTTAATTGCGGAGTTCGTGAATAATGAGCTGCAAAAGCTTTCAATGAGGCTTAAACCTAATAAAGTGAGCCTTAATATCGATAAGACAGAATAAATTCCATTTTCATACAAGAGAAATGTGTTTCTTCCACGTATTAAGATTGGTGTTGGTGAAATTGAAAAGACAAATTCCTGTAAGTTCCTGGGCATTATCATATGTAAACATCTGGCATTCGAAGAGCACATTACACTTATCAGAACTAAATTATCAAAATCCGTCGCACTCCTCAATACAGTGAAAAATGTGTGGCCTGGATAAGCTTTGAAAATACTTCATTGAAAGCTCTTTTCACCAAATTTATAATACGGAATACAAGCTCGGCCCGGAAATGAAAAAATTAAAATCAATTTGCTTTTTTGGGCTTCAAAAAAAGAACCATTAGTGCGGTAAGAAGTTAGAATAAAATGTTCACACAGATGATTCTCTCAAAAGTTTGAAAACACTTAAGCTTTTGGATCTCTACAAGCTCTCTACATGTAATTTCGTGTATAAAACACCGATCGATGATAGCAACAATGACCTCATATTATTATTAACTACACAAACTTACCATCATGATCAATTAGTCTGAAATTTAAGAAACTTCATACTTATAATTCAAAATCTCGGTCACAACACAGTATCCTCTTCATTGGAACTAAGACTTGAAATACGATCCCTGCTGAGATCCGTAAAAAACGTTCTTACAAAACTTTCCAAACGCATCTTGAATCCCTTTTAATTTATAAATATTAATCACATAATGTAATCTTATCTGCAATATGATTCATCTTGAAAGGTTAATTTGCATAGATTAATGTCATAGATCCTTAGTCTTATCCCAATCTTTTCTAGAATATACTGTTCCCATCTAGCCCACATTAACTTTTTTTGTAAAATTAAGCATCGAATCTTGAGAGAACCAATTTATTGATCAGTCTAGTGTGCGCCGAAGACATGTAATTTATGTTAAATATAATTATGAGCCTTAAAAAAGCATTGATAATAGGATGTCCTAGAAGTGGATGAACGTTTTCGGGCCCACAATTAAGTAGCTATATTCAAATCTGTTTATTGTACTAGACTTAAGAAACAATCTATGACTGTCTCGCTTGTGGTAAATAAATTGGTTTAAATTATTTGTAATTATCATCACGCAAGCTTAGACGTAATAGAATACCAAAAATTGTAGTCTAGGAAACATTTCGTTCATTCCACCTACTTAAAAACAAAAAACAAATTATAGTAGTAGTATGCATAAATCATAGTAGTATGGTTTGCGAGTAGTATGCAATATCTTTGAAATATGTTGCTTGTTTCTTGAACTTTCACATGACCACAGAAGTCCGAATTAGCCACATATTCAAGGACACAGAAAGTGAAAGGTCTATATTCCTCCACAGCTCTAAACCATAAACGGCATTTTAATCGTCGCTTTGAAATTGTTGTAACATCAAGTTACTAGCACTTATTTTTCAACCCTGAATTAAGATCAGAATTCTACATTGTATGTTGTTTCTCACTAAACGAATGAGAGAAAAAATTTCTCCAGACCGATAACGCAGCACCACCGATGTCTTATAAGCTATGTCGTGGGTTGTGAAGATATACGCGGTCGTCAGCTGTAGCAAAATTGGGGCGGGGGAGAGTTCCCATAAGATGACGAATGCTTGAATAATCATTCCTGGAATAACTAAAATGATCGAAAGAATGACTGCTCAATCGTTTTAGTTTACAATGACGTAAAGTGAAGGCTCAAAAGTTGTACTTCATGATGTCACAACCTGTGGCTTTATGAGCAATGTACTCGCATCTTCAGTGAATTGTAATTGGTGATTTTTTCAGTGAATTTTCTGTTTTAATAGCTACAAAAAACTAAAGATGGCTCTTATATAAATTTCACAGAAAATATGAATTAAAAAATAAATCGAATCGATCATAAATTTGGAACATTTCTCGATGTCATTTTATCATTAAAAACTAAAGCACGTTTGGAAGCCTAATAAACATCTAAATTTCTATTGTGGAGCATAATTTAACAGATGCTTCACTTTTTCTGTGTCTAAGAAATAAAAAATCCAATCGAATCGTGCCTCTTGTTGTACAAGAAAAAATAGCGTGTGTATCATCATTATTGATGTTCCGATGTTTCACCCGTTTGATCATATTCATTCATCAATCTTTTCAGGAGGATTTAAGCGCTCATTTGAAGGTCGCTCTGATGGCACAATTTTAAAATGGCATTAAGGACTTGTTGGGCATGCGTATAGAGGCGGAAAGTGAGAGGCAGCGGCCTCACGATCGAACCTCCCACGCCGCCTCCCACAGGCACGCGCGCTCTCAGGGGATCTTTGCTTCTACGACACACCTGGCCACGACTGAGCGTGATCAATGAGGCTCAATTACTGGTATGAGGTCATTGCTGCATGACGTAGGTGCTCGCTACGCCCACTGTGGAGCAGTTCCTGCATGCCAAGGGCGCCTGCGAATTAGTTGAACTGCCAGTCTCAAGTATGAATGCAATAACCACCGCAAAACCTGCTAGCAGTGACACGAGCTGAGTGAATTGGTGCTTGCTTTCTATCGAGAGGTCACGGGTCGGTGTGTCTACCTCACAATAATTGACAGTCGTTGGAAAGGCTTCTCTGCATCAATAATTTTAGCATCATTCAGAAGAGGTGAGAATTCACAGACTTAGATTAGAATGAATTATACCATAGTTAGAGAGATGAGCGTTGATTTTTCAAAGTTCGTGTAGCCTCTCCAAGAAAAAAGCCACCGTCATTTGGAAAGCTCGTGCGCTTGAATAAATATCATTCGTAGCATTGTCCCATGGAGAACTGATAGTCAACGAGCAGACTCCTAAAGCAACAATGGAGAGGTCAGAGAGTGGGTAGGTGTTCGATGCCCAAAGGTTGGATGAAAAAACCGCCAATAGATAAGCGAGAGCTTTTTTAAAACTATTAACTTAGTATTATATTAAGCATATTGCTCCTGCATAGGTGACGGTCTCAGTCCAAATGATTTATGCTTTTAATTAATAATGCTAACAACAAGAAATGATCAAAGTCGATAGGCACTACACGCTTGGACTGTAACATCGTACCAGAGAGAGTGGAAATATACACTGATTGTCTTTAGTGTCAGTTGTTATAAATTATAGCTTCCATAGGTAAATGGAGACTCTCTTTGTTATACCATCTACCACGAATTCTCTCATAAAATTTTCAAAATAAAAAGAAATAACATGAAATGAATTTACTAAGAGTTCCTCTTAGTCTTGGAATCAGCCATACGTGGGAGAAAATTTTAATCCTCTTCCTCTGGGTAGCACGTACCAGAGCAGCGGATACACAAAGACAATATGAAGATCTACTTCCTTGAAGTTATTTACTGATCTTTTGAGACATCCGCAACCAAGTGATCTCTGAGTTTGATTTGTAAAAACGTTGAAGTTTTATCATAACTTTCATCGTGTAAAATTTCATAGCTTCTGCAATCATTTCTATGGTATTGGGATGTAAACTGAGAACTTAGAACAACCATACTGATTTACCATACATGAAATTTTCTGGTAAAGTTTGTGAAGAACAATATACATGTTCCTCACGTACTCTGTGTAATACGAATGGATGTGAAGCGCTCTAATTCAGCAGTGTAAACGAGTTGTATTTCCACTTTAACTTTCTGGCCGAATTTTTAAGCGACTTCCGTCTACCATATGAGCAAATTCTCAAAAAAAAAGTACAGAGGCACATTTTAATTTCTTTGATTCTAATTGAAAAATTTAACAAAACTAGATGCACAGAAGCCCGACTCCGTCACGATCTGTAAAACACATCTGTCTCCGGTAGTCGACATTTCAGACTTCTCAAGATTCAGTGCATTTCAAATTAGTCCACATTCTGTGTACTTCTATGGACATTTAAACGTATCCCGCATGATACTGGAGTTTTCGTAAAATAATAAAGGCGCTCACAAATGGGGTTGAAAAAGATGACCTTAATTACATTCAAGTGTAAGTAGTATTGGGGAACAGTAAAATTCAACCATACGTTTTTCGGGAACACAATGAAAACTCTTTGCAAATGTTTGCAAAGTAAAAACCGTGATGTGTGACAAATAAAACTACTCGTGCATTACTAAAACATTTTGCTCGCATCCAAACACTATAAATTTTTAATGGAAGTTTGTCTATGACATCCGTGTGTCACAAGAGCGTGTGGGCGTTCTCTCGATGTCCAACACCGGCAAATGGGAGCAAAAGTTCACGGCTTTGAATTTCATAAGATTTTCGGGATCTAAAACTGGAGACTTAAGCTGTTAACTCAAGCATATTGGTATGTGTGACCCGCCAGTCGTTCAAAGCGTTTGTAAGATTCAGAAATGTATGCTTAAGTGAGTTCATGTTTTGGCACCATGGATGAAGCAAAATTATTTCGTATTCGCAGCAAATATTTATTTTGAACTTTTTATCACATTGCCAATAATTTTCATTTCAAGAATAAAATATTAATTTCCAGCATATTAGTGAAATGGAGCACTCACGTATATATAGAGACCATAGAACTAGCACTCATAATTTTAATAAATTTAAAGTTCTGAGGGAGATAAAGGGAAGAAAATGCTCCAATAATTGAGACGAGCTACGACAAAATTTAAAAGGAAAATTGAATGCTGAGTGTATTCCTAAATCAAATCAAATTTCCCCTGGAATTTTACAATGCAAAGAACAATGTAGCTCATTAGTATTTTTTATGTGACTCATGCTCGCACCGTCAAATACAAAAGCTGTTTATGGCGCATTCGCGTTTGTTTTTCCACCTTTCAATTTTCGTCTCCGTTATCTCAGTTCGGCTACCCATTTAATGGCATTCGCTTCAATTTTAGTTTGCACCAATAGCAACATTAGTATTGTCACGTCAGCCCTCGATCTTTCAAATTAGCCATAGATCTCGTAGATCTCACTGCTCTCCTTTTCCGTTTTTCGTTGAAAATGTATGAAGTGTCATTTCTCGGTCTACAGTCTGAGCCGTTCAGTTCTGTCTTGTGGAGCGCCCCGATGCTTTCACCTGTTGTATGAACTCACTCCTCATATTTGGTGTTGGGATTGGCTATACCGTCACCGTTTCGCTAATCTTCTTTGCAAAGGAGATTCTATTTTAGGTCAAGTTTAGAGAAGTTGTGTAACATAGAGTACTTACCAAATTGAGAAAAATTAGAAAATCCAAAATTCAGATAGATGTTTGTTGGATTAAAGTTAAGAATGTTGCTTGTCATATCAGCCAATGCATAGTCTGTACAGTAAGCTATTAACGATGCTGTAATTGTTCTCGTAATCTAAAAATTTCTGCTTCCCAATTTTCAGTTTTGAAGACATGCTGCTAGTTTTGGAAAAGAAAGCTTGAAAGGAATAATTTAGGTCAATGATGCCGATAGTTGATATTGCATGCCTGCTCGTGCACGTTGTCCCGCACTTCGCGTGGAAAATCTCCACCACACAAGTAGAGTAGACTGGAACCGCTAGACTCTTTAAAAATTAACAAGTCACCAAAAATCAGGCTCAATAGCCAACATAATTCTGTTGTATAGAAGTTGCATCAAGCAATGCAAAAATGGCTAGGTATTCATTACCAAACGTTATGCGAAACGTTATTTTCACTGATGAGTGTCATGTTTCCCTGTAGGTCATCGAAAGGAGGGTCAAGCTACATTGCAGGGGGATGTTGAGGATAGCCAAGCTCTGGGTCTGGAATTATCGGTGAAAAACTCAGAAAGTTTTTACAGCTATAAGTAGGTGGAAAATAGGAATTACCAGCTGGATTGTGATAAATATTGTTAGGTTTTCATGCATGATACTCTACACGGCCCTGAGTAAATTGCTACTACTTACCATCTTGCTTTGGATATAGGCTCTCTACACGTGGCCATCTGAGTTTCTCGACATCGGTAGTGTTGAAGAAATGAAATTTGAAAGATATCCTCTCAGGCAGTATTTCGTCATTTGCGTGAAAATATGTCATTTCAGTTTTATGTGTTCGATGACGAATTTTTGAAAAGGACCCTATCTAAAAGTGAGCACCAATCCCCATTATAGTGGAACTAAATGGAATTAGAACCTCTCCACCTCATCTGATTTTACTTAATCATGGGTTGGTATTGCTCCCCGCTCTGCAGTACCGTCAAAACGGTTCGCGGTAAGCAAACCAGCATGCTACCCTTGATGAAGCCAAAATAAGAAAACTCTTGCAGGAATTGAAAGCAAAATTGCTTCATGTTTATACAGACATCGATTATTTTGCTAAGATCTACGTAAAATTATATCTGGAACATATAAAGTTGTAAACTTGCTTTGCTCTGATGAATCCAGAAGGTGAATTGCATTCCCGGGCTTTCTCACTTGTAAGTAATGGAAATAAATTTCAGTCCATAGAAGAGTATTTTGAAGCTTACGTCGCTTGTATTGCAGTTACATAGTGTTTGAGCATATATACTGTACATCTGTGTCCTGCTATTCACCTATCCACATAACAGGCTACGCAGTTAGAAATTGAGGCCTAAATTATTCAAATTAGCACTTAACATTTTAATTTAATTATATTTGTGACTACCAAAATCACGACCTAAGATATTGCCCTTTTTTATTGAATTATTTACTCAATAAACCTTAAAAATAACCGTGAGCGGAGAACTGGCCCACACAGCGTCACAGAAACAGCTTCCTTGACTTGTTTCCTGCTCTAATTTCTTGATGATAAACACGGCTTGTCATACCTCGATCTAAATATAATTATCTAAATCATTACCTAAATATGATAATTTAATTTTGATCGTATTTAAGTTCCCTTGAGCTGTTCCATTTATTCCTTGGTTCGGTTGCTCCTTCCTTCCAAGGCCATCACACTGGCACATGTAGTCAGTCCCCTCACCTGCTGCTTTACTCTTTGTGCACTCACTGCATAGTTAAGGCAGATTCCATCTTAGAAAACTGTGGATTTTTTTCAGGTCTGCTACTAAATACATCGTGTAGGGCGATTAGGATCAATCAAAAGGGCGATTGTTATCAAAACGAACGAGCAAAACGTATCACGATAAAAAGCCTTCTTTTAATTTCGTGAATGAGATCATTTTTACATTTCTAATTTTACACCCTGAGTCAAAGAACGACATGTTCTAAAAAATTCAGTGTCCAAGTTATACTCCACAGATGGCTAACAGCAAAAAGTAATACTCCACAGATGGCTACCAGCGAAGAACGCGAAAATTTCGTTAACTGCGAAGTTTCCTTGATCTCTCGTTGAATTTAACTGTAATGGAATTTTTGTTTTAACTCTAACCTACAGTTAGCTCTCAAGCACTGAACAAACGCAAACTATAATAGCCTTCGGGCAGGTTTTTTCATGCACAGGGTGAGTGAGTAACATTTGCGTTCACGCCCACACGGAACAGAGGCGCGACTGAGAGCGCCTGAGAAACCTTCGCCTCTGCTGAGTCCTTCTTTCAACCTGCACGTGTATCCGCGTGGCTGTTAATTAAATCACCCTATCTCCAGTCCATGTTGGTAATAAACTTAAATATTCGACGCCAGGAAAAAGGTGTCGGTGTGAGTGTGATTTTATGCTAGATGTTCAGATTTAAAGATAATTCCATGTTTTGTTGAAAAGAAGTCCCACTTTTATTGTATAATGTTCAATTTGTAGCGGGATAAAATGACATGAAATCTAACCGAATGATGTGTGTTTACACACCATGTCGTATGAGTTTTTTCATAAACTACAACGATTCAAGTGCGGGATAAATTTCTTCAAGTAGTGGAAATCTTAATCGGGATATCGAATGCTTACTGTTAGATGCAACGCATGTTCTGATACAATATTACATTATTTCATTTGTCCATGAAGCGCTGCAGAGTTTTTCTCTTGTGGCTAAATAGTTCAAAACAAGATACTGTACAGTACATGATAGCATAACACTCTTCACCCAATTTATGAAACGAATGCATCGAAAACTTAATTTTCGTAATTCATAGTAATTATGATGAGGTCAATCAACATTTCTGCTTCCTTACGCAGAAGTGCAGCGAAGCAAAGCAGTGCACGGCGCAGTGAGGCCAACCACAACACAAGCAACCATTATGGTCATCGAGCGAGTGCTACTCACTAAATTTGCTACTCCTGAAAAACAATCATCTCACACACAGGGGTTGGTCAAATAATGGAAAGACCAAACATTTCGGAATCATAATCGGAATCATCAATTTGACAAATTTTAATGTTTTGTTATTTATTTTTATACCTATTTGAAATTTTATTTAAATTAACTGTTTTTTACAAATATCTAAAGGAAAATTTTAACGATAACCTTATAAAAATGTCAGACCTCTCTGACTTTCAAAGAGGCCAAATTGTGGGCGCTCGTTTGGCAGGTGCTAGTGTAACAGAAGCTGCCCTAATGCTCGACGTTTCAAGAGGTAAAATCTCAAAAGCAATGAGTGCCTTTGAAAGATAAGAAAAAGCATCCTCGGTAAAGCAGAGGACTGGCCAAAAGTCGAAGTTGTCTGAGAGAGACCGTCGGACTCTAAATCGACTCTAAATCGGGGTCGCAAAACCCCGGCTCCTAAAATCATTGCAAACCTCAATGAACACCTACAGAACCCAGTTTCTACAAAAACTGTTCGTCGGGAGCTGCACAAAACTAGACTCTGCGGAAGAGCTGCAATTAGAAAACCTCTGCTCTCAAAGACAAATGTTTCGAAGCTCGCGGTGGTAGAGTGGTTAAGGGATCGGCCTTGCATGTTGGAGGCCCGGGTTCGTATCCCGGCACTGGCGCGGCGATTTTTCCCGTTGGGTATAAGGGAAAGCTCAAGCACAATACCCCACTCAACCCAGGTGTCGGAAATGGGTACCGGCCTCACGGGGGAACCGTCATGGTGTCCTATATATAGTGTTAGTTATAAGACATTTGAAAAACCAATGCTTAAGATCATATGTATCAGGCTGGATTGGAAATAAAGCATCCTAAGATGCCGATGTTTTTTTTTCTTAGAGTGCTGTCGAAACCCTTAAAATTGGTCCGTCGAGCAGTGGAAAATGTGATTTTCTCTGACGAATCATCGTTTACCTAATTTCCGACCACTAGCCGAGTGTACGTTTGGAGACAGCGGAAAGAAGCCTTTAATCCAGACTGCCTTCTTCCACCCGTAAAACATGGCGGGGGTTCTGTGATGATCTGGGGTGCTATTTCTTGGAAATCTGCGGGACCAATTAATGATTTCCCTTCGTGGAAGAATTAACAGCTGAGACTATTTAGGATTTTTTGGAGACGACCTAGTTCATCCTATGGTTCAAGCACTGTTTTGGGAGAAGAACGCCATCTTTCAAGATAATAATGCCCCAAATCCATGCGCTAGAATTGTTAGAGAATGGTACGAGAAACATTCAAATGAAGTTGAGTATCTCATTTGGCCACCACAGTCCTCAGAATTAGACATTATTGAGCATTTCTGGTCGGTTCTAGAGATTCAAATAATAAGTCGATTTCCGTCGCCATTGTATCTAAAGGAACTGGAGGGTGTTTTAAGTGAAGAATGGGCTAAAATTCCTAGGAAACAATTCACAATTTGCATGAATGAACCTCAGAAAACTGAGGCTGGAATTGCCTCAAAAGGTGGACCTACATCAATTTAATATATATTTTGTTCATTTTCCAAAATGTTTCCGTAATTTTGTCCAACCCCTGTATATCAGTAAATTTCGCAGAAAAATTTTACTAATAAGAGTCAAAGTAGTTTTCAACAACAAAGGTTTTACCAACAATTGTACCGACGGGTACACGCGTTACTAATTTTATGGGATGAAAAGAACAATTCAGTAATACCTTTCACCACCACATAAAAACACTGTTCGAACTTTGGTTCACGCATCTTAGTCACTTTCATCCTGAATTTTCTTTCATTTCTTAGACGGGAACAGTCCAGTATTTTCTTTATGCTTTCTAGCCATCATAAACTTTCTTCGTGATTAGTAGTGATCCTAAATGCTATGTTTACTCTCGGAGTTATAATCACTTATTTTTTGTTTTATATCAAAAAGGGTAATGGAGATTTGAAGACAGCCTTAATGTTTGATTACTTTTGGAGTTAAACACTTTAGTTTTTGATTACATAACATGAATCATAGTGTGGCTGTTTAAAGAGTTCATGGGACTTGAGAAGTGAC